>CM045492.1:35932228-36213593 GCA_024704745.1 Rosa lucieae
ATGTTTTGTTCAGTTGTACACACAACCACATTGTCTTATCTTCCTTTGCTACTCCATCCTTCTACCTTTTGAGAATTTAGTTATTTGAAGATAAGGCAAGGTACTTTACTTTTATTCTTACACACATGAACACTAAATCAGGCTCTCAGGGAAAGGAAGTAACAGGGAAAATTATAAAAAATTAAAAAATAAAAACCATTCTGATCAATTCAACTCTCAGCTAAACAAAGGAACAAGATTCAAGATTTTAAACAACTCAACCATAGTCACAAAATGTGATTTATGTCTTTTACCTTCTCCAGCTGCTATAAGTGACAGGGCATGAGCTGGGGATAGCACTACTTCTTCCTTTATTCCTTCAACAAATGTGCCCTACATACATCAATTTAGCAATAAGAAAAAACATTCTCAACATCTGGAAGCAAGCTTAGATAATCTTATGTTAAGAATCTAAATTCAACAGACTCGATACAAAAGTTAATGATAAAATATTCTGTGGTGTCTTCAGCCATAAGAACTGTCAATATAATGTACACCACACCCATGTCTGTGTACAATTGGAGGAAGTACGTTCCAATAACTAATGAGGGAAACCCTCAAGAAGAAAAGAATGGGCTGAAAATTAAGAAAGCATACCAGAAATTAAACACTCAAACAAACAGAAATTGAGTCGCCTAGACTTGTCAATCGTCAGTTTCTATAATCCAATCTCTCTTCTGTATGTAAAGCTTTGAGATTTCCCTATAATCAACAAACCCAGTAAACAAAATTTCAGATTAAAGAATTGATAGAGGGATCGAATTTAATAAACAAACCCAGTAAACTAACCCAATGGCGTAGCGACACCCTCCCCCACGCCGGAGTCGGCGTCCTTGAGCCTTTGGTGAGATGGGTGGATGTCAAATCGGTGTAGACTCAAAGACTGTTTCTTGACTGCGGGTTTGGGGTCGCCGAAGGCATCGTAGAGGCAGTTGAGGATGACCGGGAGGACGTCGGCGGCGAGGGTCTGGATTGTTTTCTTGAGATCTTCGACTGCAATTTGGTAACAGAAGTCAGACTAGAAACCCGATATCTGGGTTTGGAGAGCGATTGAGAGTGTTCTGACTCGGGCTAGAAAACCGGGTATCTAGGTTTTGAGAACGATTGAGAGTGATTGAGAGTGTTCTGACTCGGGATAGAAAGATTTGATAGTGATGGAGAGTTCTGATAGAGTGATAGTGATCGAGAGGGGAAAGAAAGTTTCGAGAGGGAGAGTTCTGATAGTGGGTTCTTTTTTTCTTTCTCTCGACAGTTTGCTTGGTAGGTTTGGCTGGTGAGAATATTTGCTTAGTTTGGTAATAAGACTTGAATACTTCAATAAATTTGTCATAGAAGAATTAAGTTCATCACACAACAGATAATGAAACAACTGTCGTACAAGAGTATATAATGTCAAAGTAGAGAGGGAAATTAGGCTGCCTAGCTAGCTCGGTTTGGAGGGAGCAATTCAAATAGATTTGAGCCTTCACACAACAGAATGTCTACATTCTGTTGTACCATTTGTTATATCATTCAATAGATATACCTAGTAGAAGGTGCCAACTTTTTACAACATTGGCGCCGAGTCGAAATTTGGAGCAAAATTTGGCGCCCAGCTCTAATCATACAACAGATATAGCAATACTGTTGTATCTTGCAATATTCACACAACAGAACATGCATAATTGTGTTGTGTGATTAAATTGGTGAACTTGTATTCGGTGGGAATTTTGAGCTCAATGATGGCGGGATATATGCCGCTAAATTTTGTGTCATTCAGATAACGGAATATGCATAATTGTGTTGTGTGATAGAACTCTGAAGAAAAAGTTCTTAATTTAGTAGTATTCCCACAACAGAACTTCATTAATAGCGTTGTAGGATGGAATTCACGTTATCAGACAACGGTCAATTTTTAATCTCTTGTCTGATAGGTGTTGTGTGATGCATATTTTGTAGTAGTGTAATGCTTTGTAGAGTTAGGAAATTATATAGATTGCTGAGAATTTGATTATTAATGTTAGTGAGCCTTTGAATCATTTGGAACCTGCTTGTGGCTGAGAAGTTGAAACTTTGAACTGGGGATATATTTGCTAATTAGCTATATTGTCGTGCTGATTAGCTTTCCTTTGACAGTTTAGTGGCATATGCATTATTATGAAGAACATTTTGGTTTAATTAAGTATTAGCTTGTTTAGCCCCATTGTGACTTATATGTTCTTTAATACATTTCTAGTGGGCGGTAAAGACGCGCAAATCGTATAGCCAAACTCAAATTGACGAGGTGCGCATTGAAGTGGCTGATTATATACAGAGTTGGGTGTAGCTATGGCTACGAAGAAATTTTTGAGTAAGGCTAGCTAGTTTTTGCTTTGAAGGAAAGTTTGGTGTATATATGTAGAACTGATATAGTTGGTTGCTATTATGTTTATGGGCTAGCCTTTATAGGTTTTTGGGGTTTTATTTTGTGAATTATGTAGAATCATGAATGAAGATGAGAAAATTAATGGAAAGCCCTAATTTTTGGATGATGTGAAATGTGTTTCTAGATCTTTTCCAACCATTAGTAGCTAGATGATTATTTGCACATCATTCTTATATATGTGAACTGATGTATATAAATGGGAAACAAAACACTAATGTCAAAGAAAACGATGTCAATTCAGAGATTACAAATCAGTACTTAAAACTGGACTAATGTCTCATGATTATGAACATATCGAAATGTCACCCAAAAATGATGTCTACAAAACTACTAGACATCGTTTCAACTAATAAAATGCGATGTTTCTAGTAACATAAAACATCATTCTTAATAGATTAACTGATGTTGCCTAAAGGTACATACATCGTTCTCAGGAGAATAAGGCAGCAAGATGCACTTAAAAATGGACACGAACAAACAAAAAAATTTGGAGACTGATGTCTACGAGTGTATTAGACATCATTTCTGAAATTGTAATCGATTTAAATGTTCACTTAGGTATTGTTCGAGATATACTTTATTAAGCATAAAATGTGAAAATATGAAGAATTAAATATAGTTAACATATAAGATTATGATGATTATAATGATTATACATCGATTTGTTGTTAAGAATCGATGTTGATTGTTGTCTGGGACATCGGTTAAAAACGCGCTTATACTAATGTCTATATCTTTTACATCACCCACAAAGAAATCGGTCAAAATTTAGTTTTACATCGGTTCTAGACTGATGTAAATGAACAGATTTCTAGTAGTGTGGTCAGAGAACTCCTCGTTGACAATTTCTAAGGTCGCGACACGATCATAGGCCTCTTTTTCCACCAGGTACGAGGATAGTCTTTCGTACAGCGAGTGGAAGGCCTCTATCCCTTCCTTTGGAAGGTCGTAATCCATTAATCGTTTAAGGGTTTGGGCACAGCGTGGCCAGGCCTTTCCAAGCGTTCTTTTGATTGTGTAAGCCCCCACTGTGCCAATTCAGAGGCCGCCACCCTTGTGGGGCAGCCTTTGTCATCGATGCCACTGACTTGCAATGGAGTAATAGGCTCCAAGTAGCACCTGGCATCTACATAGTTCGCGGAAACTGGGAATGGGCGAGGATCGGCTGTAATCACCTCAGCTTGATTTGTTACTCTATTCCCCATCACTAGTTCCTGGTGGAGAGTTGAAGGAACACAATAGCTCCGGTGAATCCAGTCGCGACCTAGAATGGCGCTATAGGCCGCGTAACAGTCTATCACGAAGAAAGCATAGACTCCCTCTACTGGTCCTACCTTTATACGTAGAAACAATAAGCCCAAAGACTTTGTGACTGTCCCTGCGAAGTTCTTCAGCGTGAGGGATGTAGACTGGATCTTCTCTTTCTTGATCCCAAGTAAATGCATGGTTCTTGTGGTGATAACGTTGACAGCGGCCCCTGTGTCGACCATGACCTTGCTGACCTTAGTGCCAGCAATCTCCACTGTTATATATAAAGGTCGCATGTGCTGAACCATCGCGGGCGTTGGTCTTGTGAAGCTCATAAAGAAACCTTTACCCTCAGCGTCTTCAGTTTTAAGAACCACTGCCTCTGCTAAAGATGTTGTTGCAGCCGATGTGATTTGCAGAGGCTAATCGGTACCTTCTTCATTCTCTACACACTCCTGAGCGGCGATTGGCAAAGAGTATCTCGCGGGAAGTACATAGACCATATTGCAGGAAGTATCAACCGCCTCAGTTTCGTCTATGTCGTCCTCCAGGTTGAGCTTCGGCTCTCCAACCGGGATGTCAGTGTTGAACTGCTTCGCCAGTCGGTCTACCAATGACTCTTCTGTAAGGCCCTTTACCTCACACTGCTTTTGTTCCTGCAGCTCGGCCATCAACAATGGCAGGTTTGATCTTTGTTCCCCTGCCAGTATCTCCTTTGGGGGCGCGACCACCAGACTTTGGACTTTTTTACGTCTCCACTGTAAAGCTTATGCAGTGCTGCCCTTGCCCCCCAATCTTTCAAAAACTGAGGGTTTGGCTTCTGGTTCCTCTCGAAACAACATGCGCCTAACATGTGGCCGCCTAGTTGGCGAGTTGTCTTTCCTAGCTAGCGGAGGTGTCCTTTCTGTCGTGATCCTGTAGAAAACACTAGGCTTAGAGGCTCCTGATTCTGAGCACGCCTGTTTTTGAAAGCTGCGAGGAGCCACCAATGGCTTAATAGCTAATGCCTCCATCTCCTTCTGATAATGCTAAGGAGATTTAACCAGTTGCGACGCCTGATCCAGAGCTTCTAAGGCCCGCTTGGGTTCTCCGAACCTACGCTGCAATTTCCTTTTCTTGGAAGGGCTGATCTCCACTACTTTTCCCTTCTCTCTGGTATACCATTTGCCTTCCTTGATGGTAGACGTTGAAGCAGGAGGAATGTAGGGTTTGGTCTCGACATCCTTGTGCTCATTCCAAGCCCTTCCTTCTTGTTTCTAATCTGCTGCAGCCGCTTTCAATTTCTTGAACAAGTTGGAATCCTTTGGGGATGGTGGTGACTTTACCTCATCTCTCGCCTTTGGGCTAGAACGCTGGTAGTTTCGTGATGGTGAAGCCCATTTGATTGGCGGGAGGGAACCAAAACAAAATGTCTGCTCGACTTCTGCGTGTGACACTTGGATGCTGCATTCTTCTTTGCATCGCGAGCATAGTACCACTGGTGAGGCTTCGTTGATGGGCTTAGCTTTCTTCTTTACAAGGGTTTTCTCCCATTCATCCCTCTCTTCTTTCCCCTTTGTAGTCAAATCCAGGGTTGGTTTCCTCTGGTTCTTCTTGGGCCAGTTCACATCAACCATACTGACTCCGATATCCTGAAAAGGGTTCAAGTCTACTAGTGCTGCCGCAGCCGTCAAAGCTTCTACCTGCAAATTTCCGTTATTAAGCCATACCTGAATTTGGTCCTTTAGTTTCACACAATCAGCAGTGTTATGGTTCCACAAGTTGTGGAATTTGTAGTACTTCTTCCCTTTCAGCTGATCCGGTCGAGGGAAAGGGCCAAAGTCTGTTTTCACCATCTTCGCGGCAATCATCTCATCTAGAATCACATGTGCCTTATTGGCATCATATGTATATGTCGCGAACTCAGGTTTGGTGAAAGCCATGAACTTGAGCTTGACAGGCTCCTTAGATATCTTTAACTGTTTGAGGGTTGAATTCTTCCTACCTGTCAACTCTAGAGCGGAGACGTCGTTCTCCTCTTCTTCAGCTTCATCTTCACCCTAGAAAACCTCTTCCCCTTAATGGTGATAGTAAGGATCATAGGTTAGCTGTAGGTATCCAAGAGCTGCCACTGTGCGGTGTTTCCCTGGCACATATGTTCCTTTGGAAGCATTTTTTCTAGCATCAGTCTCTCTGAGGAGATGCTCAAAGCTACCCACCTATGTGATCAATTCTTCCATTGACTGGATCATGCTGCCATGTTGCTTCTTTCGTTGGCGCTGTTCCAAACCCTTGATCGCTAGCTTAACCAATTCTTTTTCAGAAAGGATCACACTCAGTTTGGCTTTCTGTATCTGAAAGCGTTGAAGATAGGCAATGGCAGACTCGGTGGGTTGTTGGGACATCTGAGTAAGAGAGGCCAAATTGACCGCGGGCTCAATGGCTCCAAAAGTTTCTCGGAAGAGCTTTTCCATTGCGGGCCAATCTGCCACTGTTCTTGGTCGGAGTTTGGAAAACCATCTAAAGGCGGCTCCAGAAAGAGAAGTGCCAAAGATCTTGCACTTGAGGATGTCATCATTCTGGTATTGGCCGCATTGCACCCTGAACCTGGCCAGATGAGTTGTCGCGTTCTCAGTGTCCTCCCCTGAAAAAGTAGAAAATATGATATTCTTATAACCTCTTGAAAAAGGCGCGAGCATTATATGTGGCGGGAAAGGTCCCTGATAGACCCCATCCATTTGGGCCCTAGGGTTAGCCAGCCTGATCATCTCCTCTACCTCTTCACGTCTCACATACTCTGGACCAGGAGGAGGAGGATGAGGGTTCGCCATAGTCAGGCGAGCAACCTGCAAGGGTATGGTTTGGCTAGCAATCGTTGTTCGTTCCCTTAGGTGAATAGTCTGGGGATTAGCAGGCTGCTGAAGAGTTACCTCTGGTACGGGCGCATCCTTGACCAATGCTATTATATTGACAGGGTTGCCTGTCTGGTCAATGCCGTAGTAATTTTCTGGGAGTTCATGGTAGACATTCTCCACCCCGTCGCTATCGTACTGAGTAAACACTACAGGATCAGCTAGAGTACCATCACAGGTCTTCTGGATCTTATCCTTTTGTGAGGCTGATGGAGTAGCCTTGTTACCACCAATCACCAAAGCTCTTTCCTTATTTTTAGTTGATGCGGCAGTAGCCGTTGCAGGAGGGGTGGCAGTACTGCTGCTAGTCTTCTCGCGAGCGTTTGGTGGTATATACTTACCAGAACCAGAAGGCTGACCAAGTGAGCCGAGGATGGCGTTAGGATAGCCTAGAGCTTTGTTCAATACTTCTTTAGCCTGGTTCAATTCGGCTCTCTGCATGGCGACCTCTGTTGCAAGATTAGAACCATCCTTGCAAAGACCTGCCAAATCTGACACAGTCTGCTTGGTTTGGCTCGTGATAGCTTTCATAATTTCTTTTTGATGTTGACTCTGCTCATCAGCGATACCTCTAGCATGGGCCCTTACTGCATTCTCCGATCATGTGATTTGTTGCTTAGTATCCTCAGCACGTTGGGCAATGCGCTGGTCTAGTTCGCGTATAAACTGGTATGTTTTCGCGGTTTCCCTGTCAAAGTCAGCAGCTACCTTTGCACGATGGTTCTCGATATTCTCCATGATGATCGCGAGTTTTTCCTCGAAGGTCGCTTCCTCTGGAATAGGCTACGAAACGAAAGCCTCTCTTTCTTCACTTTCCGCGGCATCAGAAACAACGATAGTGTTGACAGGCTCACTTGCCTGGTTAGTAGTGACACTTTGACCCTTAGTAGCAGTCGGGTGATTCTCTCCCTGTCCAGTTGACATGTTGGTTGATTGGGGGTAACGAGAAAACCTTTGAGTCACTTGTTCTTCAGAAAGACCACGACAATCCGCGCGAAAGTGCGGTACGTAACTGGAGGTCTTATGCTTTGAGCAGTTAGTGTAAACCTTTTGATAAGGGTTTTCGCTTGACTTCCCAATGGTTACGTTCGCGAAAATCTAAAAGTCCCACTGGGTGTGCCAAAATGTTTGACACGAAAATCCAATATGGTACAAACTGTCTCTTTTGAATGCGCGAGCGTGCCAGCACCGTGGGGTGCAGTCATCGGGGCATCCGAGCCGAATCAAACCGTACCAACCGCATCCGAGAAGATCCAACTGAATCAAACCGTATCAGCTACTTTGCTGATAGGGCTAGCAAATTCTCCCGAATCAAACCGTACCAACCGCATCCGAGCCGAGCCAACTGAATTTGTAGCCGAAAACTTGGTACGGTTGTACCGAACGACTACATGAAGACGGTAAGGTAATGGTATGTAATTTCATACATTTACGGTATACTGTACCGTACCATATAATTTATAAATATTATTTATTTTAGTTTTTATTAATAGTGTGGGAGTGGGACTGTGGGTACTCCACTACTGGCAATATAAAATTTCCTCTACCTCACACGATTCCAGATTCCTCTTCTTCTCTCTTCTTCTTTCTCTTTTTCAGTTTTTCTTCTTCTTCTTCTTCCTCAACCAGTCAACCCCACCTTTGCTCCTCCTCCAAAAACTAAAGATCGACCTTCTCCCCGTCGTCATCTTTACTCTCTCTCTTTTTTTCTTCGTTTTTTTTTTCTCTTCTTCATCTTCTTCCTCTTCCCTCAATTTGGCACTCCCTCAATTCCTCTCCCTTAGTTCCTCAGTGCACAGTGCCTTCTTTCCCTCACGCGTCTTCATTTCTGGGTAATCTTTACTTTTTCTTTATATGATTCTTGTTTTTGTGTAGGCGGTTTGCCAAAGAACTCATTTTTAGATCCAAAGTGGGCTCAAGAACAGAGCTTTGGAACCTGGTTTGTGGAATTTGGTTTGTAATTTGTATAGGTGTGTTCTTGGGTTAGTTTTAGTTTCTGGGTGTGTTTTGTTTGTGATTTGGGTGTTCATTAATTCAAGCTTTTTGTGATGGGGAACATTGTTTGCATCAAGAATTTGTGGTGTGTTCGTAAGGTGAGTGTAGAAAGGTGTTTGCTTTGATCTTTATGTTCATAGTTTGTGTTCATAAGGTGATTGATTTGTTCACTTGTTTATAAACTTGGTTGGAGGCCCAACCAACCGATACCAACCGAGTCTCTCGGTATACCGAGATGTTGGTATACTAACTTCTGTGGCCGGTAATGGGAGGAGATTTCGTGTACCAAACTAGTCCTGTACGGTAGGTGGTTTTGGGCTTGCAGCTCTGGTACCGAACCGAACCCACCCCTAGCTAGATTGGAGTAAGAGTGAAGGCTACATACTTTTAAGATGACGTGGGGATGTACTTCCTATCTGTTACGGATTCAGTCGAGCTAACCAATTTCATTGATTGATTCCATCTTATCTAGATCCACCTTGAGGAATTCTCCAAATAGGTTGGGCTGCCTCTCTTGCTCCATTTCTTAACTACAACCGTATTTCCCCTTTACCCATATCCGCTCGAGGAGATTTCACATCAAGGAACTTCCTAAAGAGATTACGCTACCTCTCTCTCAGCCCATTACTTGACTAGAAACCTTTCTGAACATTTTACACCTATATTTAGGGGTCATCAACGGGCCGGGCCGGGCCGGGCCTTGCTATATTTTTAAATAATTGCGGGCCGGGCTTTATTAAAAATCAAAGGATCCAAGCCCGTCCATATAAAGCGGGCCTTGCGGGCTTTTTCGGGCCGGGCCGGGCTTGGCCTGGCGGGTTTTTTTGGGCCGGGCCTTGCGGGCTTTATTTATAAATAAATATTTAAAGACACAAGTTTTTTTTTTTTTAATCAAGCTTTGGAAATTCAATGGATAATGATCAAATACAACCAAAGATAATAGATCTATATAACTATATTGTACCCAAAAAAATCTATATTTATATATAGATACTAATTTATTGATAAATAAATTTTTAAAGACACTAATTTTTTATAAACCTATATTTATATATCATACACTCCAAAGAGCAACCCCTATCAATTCAAAGAAAATGGAAAAACCGACCGTTGGATGGGTTAATTACAATAAATAATTAGTATGGTAAAAAATTTAGCCAATTTCACCATATTTTAGAATCCGATCGGATTGGTCAACCGTAGTCACTTATATGTTTTATTGGTTGACCGATGGCGTGGCAACCGCGAAACGTGCTTATTTTTTCACATCACTTCTGTATATATTCCATCAATGGATGTGCGTGGACATAAGATAAAAAAAAATTAATTTTAATTACAAACACATTGGTCTATACCAATTTTATTTCTATAGTTGTATGACTTATACATTACATTTAAATTGTTTAGGTTCATTCTAAAGCAACCATGAAGTACAAAATGAATTCGGAGAAACCAACCGCTCGATGGAGAGATTATAATGTTTTATGGTGATTGTAGAAAATCTAGCCAATTTGGTTCTTGTTTCGAATTCGATCAACTAGGTCAAACGTAGTTACTCTTATAAACCTATATTTATATATCATACACTCCAAAGAGCAACCCCTATCAATTCAAAGAAAATGAAAAAACCGACCGTTGGATGAGTTTATTACAATAAATTATGAGTGTGGTAAAAAATTTAGCCAATTTCACCATATTTTCGAATCCGATCGGATTGGTCAACCGTAGTCACTTATATGTTTTATTGGTTGACCCATGCCGTGACAACCGCGAAACGTGCTTATTTTTTCACATCACGTTTGTATATATTCCATCAATGGATGTGCGTGGACATAAGATAAAAAAAATTAATTTTAATTACAAACACATTGGTCTATACCAATTTTATTCCTATAGTTGTATGACTTATACATTGCATTTAAATTGTTTAGGTTCATTCTAAAGCAACCATGAAGTACAAAATGAATTCGGAGAAACCAACCGCTCGATGGAGAGATTATAATGTTTTATGGTGATTGTAGAAAATCTAGCCAATTTGGTTCTTGTTTCGAATTCGATCAACTAGGTCAAACGTAGTTACTCTTATAAACCTATATTATATATCATACACTCCAAAGAGCAACCCCTATCAATTCAAAGAAAATGAAAAAACCGACCGTTGGATGAGTTTATTACAATAAATTATGAGTGTGGTAAAAAATTTAGCCAATTTCACCATATTTTCGAATCCAATCGGATTGGTCAACCGATACGTAGAATATATATATGCACATTAGCACATATTTTATATAGAAGTATAAGAACTTCCACACACACACACATATAGTCATATATATATATATATATATATAGACACACACACAAATATATATCTATATGTGTGTGTATATATATATATTTATAAACACACACACACACAAATATATATATATATATATATCTATATATATATGTGTGTGTGTGTGTGTGTTATATATATATATATATATATGACTATATGTGTGTGTGTGGAAGTTCTTATACTTCTATATAAAATATGTGCTAATGTGCATATATATATTCTACGTATCGGTTGACCAATCCGATCGGATTCAAAAATATGGTGAAATTGGCTAAATTTTTTACCACACTCATAATTATTGTAATAAACTCATCCAACGGTCGGTTTTTTCATTTGTGTGTGTTTATATATATATATGTGTGTGTGTGGTTGGTAACACACACACACACACACACATATATATATAGATATATATAGATATGTGTGTGTTTATATATATATATATATATATAACACAAAATATATATCTATATGTGTCTATATATATATATATCTCTATATATATAGACACATATAGATATATATAAGATATATATATTTGTGTGTGTGATATATATATATATATTATATAACACACACACACAAATATATATATATATATATCTATATGTGTCTATATATATATTTATTTATTTATAAACACACACACATATCTACATATATATATAAACACACACACACACATATATAATATTTTACGGGCTTTTACGGGCCGGGCCTAGCGGGCTTTTGGCGGGCCGGCCCTCGGCCCACCGAGGCGGGCTTTTGCGGGTTTTTTGAGGGGCCGGGCCTGGCTAAAAGCCCTCAGGGCCGGCGGGCCTCCATCGGTCCACTTGATCCGCGGGCTTTTTGATGAGGCCTACCTATATTTCGTTGTCATCCACTTCGTCTGTTAAAGAATGCCAAAAAAGTGAAAAGTGAAAATCAATTAACTTGATTTTAGCAAACTCTGTTAATTTATTACAGGAGATTGCAGCAATTCATATGATCAATTGTAGAATTGTAATCGTGTCTAGATATTTCATTCCTTGTTTCTAATACGTAGGCAATCAAGTCAGCTGTTGGCTTTAATGTGGGATCTTGTCTTTCGATATCTTGTATCAGTTGTATGTAATTCTGTACAATTCATTGAGGAATGTAATTAATACGATTTAGTCATTTAGTGTTCGGGTGTACATTTTGGAATGAGTTCCTAGTCATGAAATGGGCTGAAGTAGAAGCAGTCTGACCTATTCAAGAAATTACCTCGAGGTATAATCTACTTTAAGTGGATCTAGATAAGATGGAATCAGGTTCTAGTAGAAAAAAGGATCGAGAGGTGGCCCAACTTATTTCATAAAATATTCGAGATGAAATCCCCAAGACGGATCTGGATAATGCATAATTGGATTCTAGTCAAGCAATGTGCGAGAGGGAGGCAATCCAACCAAATTTCCGTAAGGTGGATTTGAATAAGGCAGAACCGATCAGGTTGACCAAATTCGTAGCAAGCGGCAAGCGCTCCCCCACTTCATCTTCATTTTAAGAGTAGCATTATGAACCATAATTTGTGGAAGTTACACACCAATCAGCCCCTACTCACTTATTTCTTACAAATTAATTATTCACTAATTTAGGTATTGAATAGTCTTTGGGTTTTTTACTTCAACAGTGTCTGAACTCTTCGAGGACTTTTGAAATGATACCTGAACTTTCAAAGTTATCAATGTGATACCTGAACTCATTTTTTCGTATCAACGTCGTACCTGCGGTCGATTTCCGTCACAGAACCGTTAACTATGACCACGTGCCCAGCACGTGAAGCACAAAATAAGGGTAAAAATGACATTTCCCACTTCCTTTAGTTCTTCATGGGGTTTTTTAGTTCAACAGTGTCTGACCTCTTCGAGAACTTTTGAAATGATACCTGAACTTTCAAAATTATCATTGTGATACCTGGACTCATTTTTCATATCAACGTCGTACCTGTGGTCAATTTCCGTCACAAAACCGTTAACTATGACCACGTGCCCAACACGTGAGGCACTTAATGAGGTTAAAAGACTAATTTACCCTCAAAAGTATTGTTTTTTATTTTTTTTTGCTTTCTTTCTTTCTTGTTTTTCTTTTTCGACGTCTTCTTCCCTTTGATTTGTCCCCTCCGATTGGAAGCCATGGCTGCAAATCAGATCTCACCTTCTCTCTCAACCGCCCAATCCTTTCCAAGCACTACTTGACTACAACCACATTGAACTCAGCTAGATCCATATGGCTACCTTGCAAAAATTCAAGCTCCTCGCCACTCAATGCTCCGTCATCGCCTGAAGCCCTATGTACAGCCCATCCGCCAGCCCCGTCATCCACCTCCGCCGCCGTAAAACCCTCAGATTGTTCCTCACCTGCCTCGACTGCCACTGATTGCCTCGCCAGAGTACCTCTTCCTATGCTCCCACTAAGTACTGATATTACAGCCACGAATAACCAAAGGCCGGTTCTTTTTTGGACAAATTGATTAGAAGCTGGAATCAGTGAAATGATCATTGCCCCATTGTTCGATAAATCATATACAGATAAATATAGTTATATACAAACACACAGTTGCGGAAAAATCAGTTTTGGGTTTTCTCCCATCATCACCATCCTTCGCCTTTTCGCCGTTGTTAAGAGAGAGAGAAAGAGAGTTGCAGAGAGAGACTCTCAGTCTCCTTTACTTTTGCAGATTTTGATTCAATTACAAAGACATGGACTATTTTTGAAATTCATGAACTTATGCTGTGATGTTAGTTGTGGTGAGGAAGCTGAGTGCCACGACGGCGTGGCCCGCCTCCGTCATATCTCTGGCAAGCTGCACAAGAAGGTCTGGATTGCCGCCGGCCATATCTCTCTCTCTCTCTCTCTCTCTCTCTCTCTCTCTCTCTCTCTCTGATCCCTTTGTCTGAAATCTCAGGTAAATTCCAAGTCTCAAATCTGGAGGCCAAGAGTCTTGAAACCGTCTACACTGCTCCGGCCTGCAATAAATTCAGAGAAGCAAAGCCGTTGAGCAAGTTGTGCTTGGAGAATTCCGATGAGATAGAGTCCCCAGCGGTGTCCGTTCATCAGAGAATTGGATTCAAGTTTTGCTTTGGGTTTTGCATTTTGCTAGGAAATGTCATCAACCCATCTAATTGCATTTTGCAGATGAAAAAGGAAATAGAAATGGAGAAGAAGAACTGAAGGTACGACGGGACATGTGAAGAACTAAAGAAAGTGGGAAAGGTCATTTTTACCCTTATTTTGTGTCTCACGTGCTGGGCACGTGGTCATAGTTAACGGTTCTGTGACGGAAATCGACCACAGGTACGACGTTGATACAAAAAAATGAGTTCAGGTATCACATTGATAACTTTCAAAGTTCAGGTATCATTTCAAAAGTCCTCGAAGAGTTCAGACACTGTTGAAGTATATACTTTTGAGGGTAAATTAGTCTTTTAACCTCATTAAGTGCCTCACGTGCTAGGCACGTGGTCATAGTTAACTGTTCTGTGACGGAAATCGACCGCAGGTACGACGTTGATATGAAAAAATGAGTTCAGGTATCACATTGATAACTTTGAAAATTCAGGTATCATTTCAAAAGTCCTCGAAGAGTTCAGACATTGTTGAAGTAAAAAACCCATAGTCTTTTGTAGGTATCCCCTACTTTAACTTGGCAGCGCTGATCGAAATCCCAAGCTTATAGCAAGAACCTCTTAATCAAGAAGCCTTTAATCTTACTCTAGTCAGAAAAGTAGTTGATCAAACTACACATACGTGCATCACAGTGTAGTCAATTGGAGAAGTTGAAGACATATTGATATCAAGAAGCATAACATTTAAGCATGTTCGGTCTCTATTTCTGAGGGTAAGACATTTTGTGATCGGTGAGCTGAGACTGTTGGAGAAATGACAAAACTACGAGAAGAGCTCTTGAGCTATCCAAATCTCACCAAGATAACGCTGAAAGGAACAAAACTGAAGGGCGACCGACCAGATAAAAATATCAAATAATCGAGCTGCCTGTCTTAAGGAGTTAAGGGTGCTTTTTCTCAGCCGTGACTCGTTTGAAAAATCATTGGTTTTCTCTTTCTCCCAAGGAGGGTCATCTTGAACTACTTTTTGTTGAATGGTTGAAATTACAAGAGTGGTCGGTGGAGAAAGGTGTAAGATGTGAACTGAAAAACAAATGTAAATATATGAATAAAAATCAACAATCACAAATATAGGATTGATATAGTATTTTAATCCTAAGTTAGTATGTGTAAATCATTGCAATCCTATAACACAATAAGCATATTTATAAATATATATATATATATATATATATGTAAAAGTAAAATGACAATTGGAATTTGTCTACTCATTTCATTTCATAACCCCTTTATATTGGGAAGGAATTACAACGGAAATATCAATTACAATGATGACATTAAATGCTGATTGATTGGTAATCACTGATTCTTTGATTCCCACTTCGTCAGTTAGTTTGACGAAGGCACATAATGTTATTTTCCTTTAACACTTCCCTTTGTACCAAGTCAAAAGTGAAATGGTGCATGAGTTGTTGCCTCACTAAAAACCTTGCCAAGTAACAATAAAAACCCTGTGGGACAAAAAATACACCTTGGTAAAGGAAAAGAGCACAACACACCTTTTACATTTGAGAATGACATGTGGGTGTTAGACTCCCCATAACGTCTACACCTTCCCCTAATCTTTACATTGATCAACGAAGCTTGGAAAGTCTTCGCATTCTTATACTTTTCACATGTTTCTCAAATATGGCTTTAGGCAATGATTTGGTGAACAAATCTGCCACATTCTCCTCAGATCTTACTTGATTCACTTGAACCTTGAGGAAGGCCTGTTGTTGCTGATTATAGAAAAACTTTGGCGATATGTATTTTGTGTTATCACCCTTGATATAACCTAGCTCCATCTGTTCGATGCAAACTGCATTATCTTCATAAATGTAAGTAGGCTCTTCAGTGGTAGAACTCAAACCACTAGTCCCTCGAATATGTGTAATGATAGCTCTTAACCATACACACTTACGAACCGCCTCATGTAGAGCAATAATCTCTGAGTGGTTCGAGGAGGTAGCCACGAGGGTTTGCTTGGTTGATCTCCAAGATATCGTCGTGTTCCCAATGGTAAATACATAACCAGTATGGGAAAGACCTTTATGTGGGTCAGATAGGTACCCAGCATCAGCAAAACCAACCAAAACGTTATTTGGCGTTTTGGTGTAGTGAGTGGCGCTTTCGCCATCAACATTTCCTTTAGGGGTTGCAGTTCAATCTGCGGTCCCTCTTGTCTCTCTGTAGGGAAAGAATAGTCCCAAGTCAATTGTTCCTTTTAGGTATCGAAAAATGTTCTTGATACCATTCCAGTGACGCTGCGTTGGTGCTGAGCTAAATCTAGCTAACAAGTTCACTGAGAATGCAATGTATGGTCGAGTACATTGGGTTAAGTACAATAATGCGCCTATTTCACATAGATAGGGAATTTCAGCTCCCAACACCTCTTCGTCATCTTCCTTTGGACGAAATGGATCTTTCTTTGCATCCAAACTTCGACCGATCATGGTAGTGCTAGCAGGATGCGCTTTGTCCATGTTAAATCACCTGAGCATCTTTTGGACATACGCAGACTGGTGGATTAGTATTCCACAAACTCGGTGTTCTAGTTCAAGGCCTAGACAAAATCGAGTTTTCCCAAGATCCTTCATCTCAAATTCGGATTTCAAGTAGCTCGCGGTTTCTCTTATTTCATCAAGAGTACCTATTATGTTCATATCGTTGACATATACAACTACAATAGCATCCGTAACTTGTTTTCTTTATGAATACGCAGGGACACAATTCATCGTTCTTATATCCCTTTCCAATCAAGTAGTCATTTAGACGGGTATACCACATCCGCCCGGATTGTTACAATCTGTAAAGTGAGCATTTCAACTTAATTGCAAATGCACTCCGTGATTTAGAGTCACTTGCCTTGGGTAATGTAAGGCCATTAGGCACTTTCATATATATCTCTGAATCAAGATCCCCATAGAGATATGTAGTAACCACATCCATGAGCTGCATTTCCAGTCCTTCAGAAACTACCAAGCTAACTAAGTAGCGGAACGTTATAACGTCCATTACGGGAGAGTATGTATCCTCATAGTCAATTCCAAGGCGTTGTGAGAAACCTTGAGCCACAAGGTGAGCCTTGTAGCTCAGGACTTCATTATTCTCATTACACTTTCTGACAAAGACCCGTTTATGTCCTACAGGCTTTACACTTGGTGGGGTTAGCAATACCTGACCAAATACCTGTCTCTTTGCGAGAGAATCTAGTTCTGCCTACATTGCTTCTTTCCATTTAGGCCAATCTGCTCTTTGTTGGCATTCTGCAACAGAGCGTGGTTCGATGTCATCGTGCTTTATGATTTCTTGAGCAACAGTGTATGCAAATACATCATCATTGTGTATGGAAGATCTTTCTATCAACTCATACGCACTCTCATAATCCATTGAGATTTCTTTGTTCTCCAGAATCATTTCAAACATCAGAGTGTCCTCCAGTATTGATTCATGGACATAACTATAATCAGAGATAATCTCATGAGAGGGATTCTCTACATTGATGATTAATGGATTGGTTTATGCCTTACTCACCCTCTTCTTCCTTGGGTGAGTGTCAATCGAACCAAGTGGCCTCCCCCTCTGCCTTTGGGGAGCCACGGCCTCAACCACACCTCCACTAAGTGTGGTTGTAGTGTCTCTATTTGCGACACCATGCCCCTTGTTGGGGACTTTGTTGGTGACGAAAAATTCCGTTGAGGAGTTTGACTCACCAATTAATGCGGACTGGAGCGAAAGCTGACCTGGGAACAATTGAGAAGCTTCCCTCGAGCGTTGACCTGGAGTTTGACTGTCGGCTCGAGGAGAAGGGGGTACCTGTAGAAAACTCTCCGATGCCTAAGTCAGTACGTTTCTTAGTAGTGGAGTGGAGAGAATTGGAATTCGATGTCTTACCTGGTTAGTATGCCCCCTATTTATAGGTGAGGGAGAGCTTGCCCCTTAAGTCGTGTTTAATATCGATAACTGTACTCATTATCGCCATAACTCCGTAGTATTGAATAACGCCATCACTTCGCGTTATTGAATAACGTCATTACGCCGCGTTATTTAATAACGCTATTACTCTGCGTTTATTTAATAACGCCATCATGCCACGTTATTATGACCGCTTTTAATAGCCTCCTTCATTGTGGTATTAACAACAGTAGTTAACGCCGCATTTACTATCGTCATTACCCGCGGACTTATGGCGAAGGTGAACCGTCACAATGGTAGGCCAAAATCATTGACTACCCCCACAATGCCCCCAAATTTTCTCTTTGGACACTCGTCCTAAGAGGAAATTTCTAAAATCTGGCCCCGGCTCGACCCGAGCCCAACTCTGAGGTTCCCTCTTTCAACGTCGTATGATCTCCTTCTCCTCCTAGCCTTGATGCAGCTATCACCATCACTTTGAACCTCGACAAGATTTGACACCTCGACGAGGTGACGCTTAATGCTTTTTGAATTTACGTATCCTCTAGAGGTCACCTCCTTAGCGATAGCTTTTTTCCTCGTCGAGAGCATTTATCCTTGCCAAAGAGATTTTTTTCTCATCGAGAGCCTTTTTGTCGTCGAGAGCTTTTTCGTTGACGGTGTTTTTTCTTTTATTGCGAGATTTCCTCATCAAGAGATCTTCCTCGTTTATTGTGTTTTTCCTTCGATGAAGGCTCTCCTCATCGAAGACATCTTTTCTTCACTAAAGGCTTATCGAGGGCTTGATTTTCCTTCATCGATAGTCCTTGTACTCCTCATATTGCCCCCATGTTTTTCTTAGCTACGTTCTCAAAAACATAGGAAGAGTAATAGTCTGTCGCCTATATATCAATGTCGTTCTTACCAAGAACCGGCGCTTAAGAAAAGTTCAATAACAATGAAAAAACACAAATTTACTCAGAGCAACAAGAGCTCGAAATCAAACCATATATGATGAATTCATGGATTGCCCTCAAGGTGAAGAATTAGCTAGTTTTTGTATGGGACACAGAGTTGCCCCCATTTTCCTTCAAGTCTAATAAACAATATATTATTTATTTTGGCCACCGGCCTCATACATTCCTTTTGGCCACCGGCCTCATACATACACTTTGGCCACCGGCCTCATGCATTATTTCGGCCACCAGCCTTGCGCTTACATTCCGGCCACCGGCCTCATGTATTTATTATGAAATGAGATTTGGTTATAGCTATCCCCGTTTGTTCGGCGGGTAAGGTTTACCATTAAATCACACGAGTTAAGCAAATAATATTTTATTTAATCTGGCTACGGGCCACAAATTCATTTCAAATACTAAAGGAAGTGAAAATCAAACAAATGATTATTAAAAGGAAGAACATCTGTCTATGTTACCTGGTTTTTGCCCCCTCGACCCTTATAATAATATCATCCATGTCTCTTGGCGGGTTGCTTAATAGATTTTCATATAAGGGTGTACCTGGGAAGAGTGCTTCACGGAAGGCGATTGCCTCACATTGAGGGTCACAATTGATGTGCATCATCTCTGCCTTGAATCTCTTGAAGAAACAATCGATCGTCACCGGGGGTGGTGAATCTGCAAGGTTTCGCCACATTGAGGATGTCATTGGTGAATGGAGACGCACCGACGTCTCTTGCTATTTCGGCCGCGAGTTCTCGAGGGCCGGCACGCTTGCACGCAACAATCATTTTTTCCTTCTTTTCGAGCCATGATTCGTTACGTGTTCTCTTGGATTGGCCTAGTCTGGCTCCGTCGTTTTCTCAATAATGCGTTACTCAATAATGCCATCAATAACGCCATCAATAATGCCATCACTTCGTGTTATGGAATAACATCATTACTCCTCATTATTAACGCCATAAGTCCGCAGTATTGAATAACGCCATCACTTCGCATTACTCAATAATGCCATCAATAACGCCATCACTTCGCGTTACGGAATAACGTCATTACTCCGCGTTATTTAATAACGCCATTACTCCGTGTTTATTTAATAACGCCATCATGCCACGTTATTATGACTGCTTTTAATAGCCTCCTTCATTGTGGTATTAACAACTGTAGTTAACGCCGCATTTACGATCGTCATTACCCGCATACTTATGGCGAAGGGGAACCGTCACAATGGTAGGCCAAAATCGTTGACTACCCCCACAGACTTCTAACCTTGCAGGCACATTTGCAGCTGGTATATGTGATCTCGTCACTTTTGCGATATCAGTAAACGCATCAGGTATCGAATCTGCTACGTTCTGAAGATTGATTATTCTTTTCACTTCACTTTGACATTGTGAAGTGCGGGGATTAAAATGAGACAGAGTGGGGACAAACCACGACAATTCCTATCGTTGCCTTGGAAAATCCTTTTTCCTATCTCCCCCTAACGACTGGAAAACTATCTCATCAAAGTGACAATCAACAAATCTAGCGGTAAAGAGATCGCCTGTCAAGGGTTTCAAGTAGCGGATAATTGTTGGGGATTCGTATCCAACATAAATACATAATTGTCTTTGAGGACCCATTTTGGTGCACTGTGGGGGCGCAATAGGCACATATACTGCGCAACCAAATATGCGTAAGTGTGAAATATCAGGCTCATATCCAGTTACCAACTGGTACGCATAAAATAGTTGGCTAGCAGTGGGTCTAAAACTAATAAGTAAAGCTGCGTGCAATATTGCATAACCCCATGCAGATATAGGCAAGTTGGTGCGCATAACCAATGCCCTAGCCACCATCTGTAGCCTTTTGATGGTGGCTTCTGCAAGACCATTTTGTGTATATATATGGGGTACAGGATGCTCTACATCGATCCTAATAGACATGCAATAATCATCAAATGCTTTTGATGTAAACTCTCTAGCGTTATCAAGCCTTATAGACTTGATAGGGTGATCAAGGTTGTGAGCCCTTAAAAGTATAATTGTGCTAGGAGTTTTGCAAATGCAGCATTTCTTGTGGACAATAAAGCGACATGTGACCAGCGTGTCGAAGCATCCATCAGAACCATAAAGTACTTGAATGATCCGCATTCTGGATGGATAGGTCCACAAATATCTCCTTGTATCCTTTGTAAGAATGGAATGTTTTGTTTTATGTCTTTAGCATAGGAAGGTCTCGATCCTGTTTTTGCTAAATAACAGGCTTTGCAAAACGAGTGATGTGCCTTTGAAATAGTCAATGAGGCATAATGGGAGGGTGGTAGTGCTTCTAGTACTTCAGAAGGCAATGACTGCATTTGAGCAGTATTAGGACCGACACCTTGCAATGTGGCCGATTTTTCTCCCATTTTATTTTTCACTTGAAAGAAGGGATGTCCATGTGAGTTCTTTAAAATACGGATCATCATGTCATGACCGGGGTGCCCTAGGTGGTAATGCCAAAGCCTGTATGAGTCAGTGTCCCACATTCCATTGTTGGTGACATCATAGGATTCAATGACCCGAATCGTAGTGAGGTACAGTTCACTAGATTGACTCATAAGTTTCCCTAAAATGCGTTTCCTTCCACATTCATTAGAGGTAATATAAAGGCATCCAGTTCCATTCTCACGGTGTGTTGATACACAATAACCGTTGGCACGAATAGCTTTGAAACTTAACAAGGTTCGATTAGCTCCTGGTGAATATTTGTATTTGGATAGAATGACAATCTTTTCATTCTAATAATTTTTTTCTTTTTCTAGATGTATTGCTTTACATCTTTATAGTGCTATTTCGAACCATGTAAATATGTGTAGTAAATAAATTCAGTGCTTCAGAATAAAATTTAAAATTTATCAATAAGCCAACGATAATCAAATCAAGGTCTTTATTCGGAAATCTAATTCATCAAACCATTCTTTAAGACCAAACAATAGTCTAATTAAAAATGAGGCATTATGCCTTCACAACTGTCTTTGAAAAATAAATACATAAAGCAAATCAGTCAAAATCTAGTGCATCCATTGACTGAGCAAGTTCCTTGTTGCCATTGAAGTCTGCAATTGTGAGGTTGACATCTAGGTCATGACCACCTTCTTCTATATAGTGAGCCTCGTGTTCATTAGACTTCCTATACCTCTTGTAAGTGGCTGCAACTATGTTGCTTGCTTGGCAGTTCTTGTACCAATGCCCAATGACTCCACACCTATAGCATGGTTCAGTGCCAACTCTTTCTTTTTTGACTGACGGTTTCTTAGGTGCCCTTTGCACCTTGTTCCCATGACCACTAGGGCCAGCACTACCATCTCTGCGCCATACATTGGGAGGGCCTTCACGACCCCCACGTCCCTTGCCACGTGGTGCATTGTTGTCACGTGGGTATGGATCAGCACGTCCAACCCCTTTTGCATTGGGGTTCTTTCCACCTTTCACTTTGCCATAATTAGCCTCGGGAATTTTCTTTGTTCTAACAGGCCTAGCATTCTTGTTCAAAAGAACCTCATTATGCCTCTCAGCCACTTGCAGTATGTTGATCAGCTTATTGAAGGTTGTGATTCTTTTGTTGTCATACTTAAGCCTATACTGGTTTGCTAGTATTAAGTGTTGAAGTAGGAAAAGTGGAAAGAGTCTTCTGGATCATATCATCTTCTGTGAGTTCCTTTCCACAGAAATTTAGACGTGCCTTTAGGTGCAACATGTCCTTGTTGAAGTCATTGACCCTTTTGTAATCAAGTAAGCGGATTTAATTCCACTGAACGGTCAGTTCTGGGAGCAAAGTATCATGAATGTTCCCAAAACGTCCCTTAAGGGCATCCCACAGTTCTTTGGGTGTCTTCAACTGAAGGTATCCCAACGTAGGCGAGGATCAATATGTCGCCTCAAAAACATTAAGGCATTTGCTTTTACCTTGCCAGACTGTCCATTGTCTTTGGGGTCGGTAGCGGTGGTAGTGTAGTCTTTTGCCACAAAGTCAGTTTCTACATCAGAAACCCAACGGTGGTACTCAAGTCCTTCTGAGTCCAAAATGTCAAGTTCAGGTCGAGTTGGATCAACCATCTACATAAACAAGAGGGAAGATATAAATTACGCAGTCATAAAGACATCCACGTAAATTATTTTCCAAAAATATGAATTAGATTTCAAGACCAAGATTCGTAATGATCACATTTTTTCTTTCGATGCTATGTGAAAATGCTTTATCACGGTAAGTATGTATTTATAATGCGCATGAATTTTCATTATCATGGCAAAAAGGAATTTATATGTTGCATACTAAAAATAACCATAGTACATGTAACAAGATAGCATATATAAAAATAAAGTACATGGCATGCTCAAAAATCACAAATAAACAACAAAATATATGCTACACATAATAATAGTAATAATATATCATGCGCAAAATAAAGATCATGAAACCTGCTTAAGATTTCATAATAAAAATATAAGCAATAAAATATAAAGCATGCTTAAACATAATTATAAATCATGCTTAAAGATAATCATATAAAACATAAATAACAAGGCATGCTTAAAATGATCAAAATTATCTAACTAAACATGCTCAAAAGTTCTAATTATAAACAATTTAATATACTGGAGTATGAAAATAAATAAATAAATAAATAAATAAAAGAGAACATACTTGGTATCGAGTAAATAAAACGATCCTAGTGCACACGCGTGTTGATGCAGGCGTGCGTAGCGATGTTTTTGGACTTGAGAACTGGACTGCTTCATCTCTTTTTTCAGCAGTGTGCCGGGTCTTTTCTTTTTCTTTTCTTTTATTTCCGTTTTTTTTTTCTTTGGGCCGCAGGGCCATTTTTCTTTGGGCCGGCTCTTTTACTTTGGGCCAGGTCAAGCTTTTTTTTTTTCTCTCTTTTCTCTCTTTTTCTTTTCTCTCTTTGAGTCTTCTTCCTGCGCGTCTCCTTCTGGTCTGCAGGTGGTGGCTATGCCACTGGGCAGGGCAGCGAGGTTGCAATGCGGGGGCTATGCGTCGGAGGGCAGGGCTGGGCAGGGCGTGGAAGGCCGCGCGCAGGGGGGGCTGCGCAGACACGCGGGCTGGGCTGGATCGAAGAAGGTGCTGCTGTCGGGTGCGCGAGCTGCTGCAAACGGGGCTGGGGCCGCGCGGCGCTGGGTGGTGATGCAGGTGCGCTGTTCAGTAGGTGAGGCCAATGGTGTGCTGCTGTTATCGATCTGGAAGTGTAGCAGCAGGTTGGGAAGGGCGCCGGGCTGGGTGAGCTCCGGGTGTGGGCAATCCGCAGGCAGGGAAATTTTTTTTTTTTTTTTTTTTAAATTTTTTTTTTAGAATTGGTGGTGGCGGCAGAAAAAGACGAAAAAGTGTTTTTTCTTCCAAGGTTTTGGTTTTTGTTTTCCACAGGGAGAAGAAAGAAACTTAGAAAACTAGGTTTTTTCTTAGGCTATTGGCTCTGAGCGTGCTGATAATGTGTAAAAGTAAAATGACAATTGGAATTTGTCTACTCATTTCATTTCATATCCCCTTTATATAGGGAAGGAATTACAACGGAAATATCAATTACAATTATGACATTAAATGTTGATTGATTGGTAATCACTGATTCCTTGATTCTCTCTTCGTCAGTTACTTTGACGAAGGCACATAATGTTATTTTCCTTTAACAATATATATATTGTAAAAGTAAATGGAGATTGGAATGGTCTACTCATTTCATTTCATAGTCCCTTTATATAGGGATAGAGTTACAACGGAAATATTAATTACATTAAATGCATTGAATGCTGATTGATCTATAATTGTGTTGATTGATGGTAATCACTGATTCCTTGATTCCCTCTCCGTCAGTTGCTTTGACGAAGGCACACAATATGTTTTTCCTTTAACACTCCCCCTTGTGCCAAGTCAAAAACGAAATGGTGCATGAGTTGTTGCCTCACTAAAAACCTTGCCAAGTAACAATAAAAACCCTGTGGGACAAAAATACACCTTGGTCGAAGGAAAAGAGCACAACGCACTTTCTACATTTGAGAATGACATGTGTGTGTTAGACTCCCCCTGACGTCTACACCTCCCCCTGATACTTACATTAATCTAGGGAGCTTGGAAAGTCTTCGCATTCCTATGCTTTTCACATGTTTCTCAAATGTGTCCTTAGACAATGATTGGTGAACAAATCTGCCACATTCTCCTCAGACCTTACTTGATTCATTTGAATCTTGAGGAGAGTCTGTTGTTGCTGATTGTAGACAACTTTGGCGATATGTGTTTTGTGTTATCACCCTTATAACCTAGCTTCATCTGTTCGATGCAAGCTGCATTGTGTTCGTAAATGCAAGTAGGCTCTTCAGTGGTAGAACTCAAACCACTAGTCCCTCGAATATGTGCAATGATAGTTCTTAACCATACACACTCAAGAACCGCTTCATGTAGAACAATGATCTCTGAGTGGTTCGAGGAGGTAGCCACAAAGGTTTGCTTGGTTGATCTCCAAGATATCGCTGTGTTCCCATTGGTAAATACATAACCAGTTTGGGAACGATATGTGGGTCAGATACGTATCCAGCATCAGCAAAACCGACCAAAACGTCATTTGGCGTTTTAGTGTAGTGAGTGGCGTTTTCGCCATCAACATTTCCTTTAGGGATTGCAGTTCCATCTGCGGTCCCTCTTGTCTCTCTGCAGGGAAAGAACAATCCCAAGCCAATGGTTCCTTTTAGGTATCGAAAATGTTCTTGATACCATTCCAGTGACGCTGCGTTGGCGCTGAGCTAAATCTAGCTAACAAGTTCATTGAGAATGCAATGTCTGGTTGAGTAAATTGAACTAAGTACAATAATGCGCATATTGCACTTAGATAGGGAATTTCAACTCCCAATACTTGTTCGTCATCTTCCTTTGGACGAAATGGATCTTTCCTTGCATCCAAACTTCGACCGATCATGGGAGTGCTAGCAGGATGTGCTTTGTCCATGTTATATCGCCTGACTTTTGGACATATGCAGACTGGTGGATTAACATTCCACAAACTCGGTGTTCTAGTTCACGACCTAGATAGAATCGAGTTTTCCCAAGATCCTTCCTCTCAAATTCGGATTTCAAGTAGCTCGCGGTTTCTCTTATTTCATCAAGAGTACCAGTTATGACATATACTACTACAATTTGCAAATCCAGAACTTGTTTTCTTTATGAATACGCAGGGGCATAATTCATCGTTCTTATATCCCTTCCCAATCAAGTATTCACTTAGACGGGTATACCACATCCGTCTGGATTGTTTCAATCCATAAAGTGAGCGTTTCAACTTAATTGCAAACGCACTCTGTGGTTTAGAGTCACTTGACTTGGATAATGTAAGGCCATCAGGCACTTTCTTATATATCTCTGAATCTAGATCCCCATAGAGATATGCAGTAACCACATCTATGAGCTGCATTTCCAGTCCTTTGGAAACTACTGAGCTAACTAAGTAGCGGAACATTATAACGTCCATTACGGGAGAGTATGTCTCCTCGTAGTCAATTCCAGGGCGTTGTGAGAAACCTTGCGCCACAAGGCGAGCCTTGTACCTCAGGACTTCATTCATCTCATTACGCTTTCTGACAAAGACTAATTTATGTCCTACAGGCTTTACACTTGGTGGGGTTAGCACTACCTGACTAAATACCTGTCTCTTTGTAGAGAATCTAATTCTACCTGGATTGATTCTTTCCATTTAGGCCAATCTGCTCTTTGTTGACATTTTTCAACAGAGCGTGGTTCGATATCATCGTGCTCTATGATTCCTTGAGCAACAGTATATATCATCAATGTGTATGGAAGATCTTTCTATCAATTCATACGTACTCTCGTAATCTTTTGAGATTTCTTTGTTCTCTGGAATCATTTCAAACATCGGAGCATCATCCAGTATTGATTCATGGACATAACTATAATCAGAGACAATCTCATGAGAGGGATTCTGTACATTGATGATTGGTTTGTGCCTTACTCACCCTCTTCTTCCTTGGGTGAGTGTCAATCAAACCAAGTGACCTCCCCCTCTTCCTTGGGGAGCCACGGCCTCAACCACACCTCCACTAAGTGCGGTTGTAGTGCCTCTATCTGAGGTATCGTGCCCCTTGTTGGGGACGTCTAACCTTGCAGACACATTTGCAGCTGGTATATGTGATCTCGTCACTTTTACGATATCAGTAAACGCATCAGGCATCGAATCTGCTACATTCTGAAGATCGATTATTCTTTTCACTTCACTTTCACTTTATGAAGTGATGGATCAAGATGAGACAGAGTGGGGACAAACCACGACAATTCCTGTCATTCCCTTGGAAAATCCTTTTTCCTATCTCCCCCTAACGACGGGAAGACTGTCTCATCAAAGTGACAATCCGCAAATTTAGCGGTAGAGAGATCGCCTGTCAAGGTTTCCAAATAGCGTATAATTGTTGGGGATTCGTATCCAACATAAATACTTAATCGTCTCTGAGGACCCATTTTGGTGAGCTGTGGGGGCGCAATAGGCACATATACTGCTCAACCAAATATGCGTGAGTGTGAAGTGTCAGGCTCATATCCAGTTACCAACTGGTACGCAGAAAATGGTTGGCTAGCTATGGGTCTTAAACGAATAAGTAAAGCTGCGTGCAATATTGCATAACCCCATGCAGATATAGGCAGGTTGGTGCGCATAACCAATGCCCTAGTCACCATATGTAGCCTTTTGATGGTGGCTTCTGCGAGACCATTTTGTGTATGCACATGGGGTACAGGATTCTCTACATCGATCCAAATAGATATGCAATAATCATCAAATGCTTTTGATGTAAACTCTCCAGCATTATCAAGCCTTATAGACTTGATAGGGTGATCGGGGTGGTGAGCCCGTAAACGTATAATCTGTGCTAGGAGTATTGCAGCATTTCTTGTGGACAATAAAACGACATGTGACCAGATTGTCGAAGCATCCACCAGAACCATAAAATACTTGTGTTAACGTTAGAATCCGGGCGGACTCTAGTTAGCATCAAAGAGAGAGAGATAGAGAGAGAGAAAGAGTTGACACGAGATGTATAGTGGTTCGCCTCCGCATGAGCGGGAGACTACGTCCACTTGAAAGCTTATACTAGTGTGTGTCGAGCCTTGCGGCCTAACATGATTACAAAGTGTGTAATGAATGTCTTGAGTTGTGGGAGGAGGCATTCCTTTTATAGATGAAGGAATGCTTCTCATTTACTTGTTCTTCGATGTGGGACAAGCAAAGTTACTATTCTAGTCTATTAAGCCTAGAAGCATGTAGAAAGCTATGTTGTGGTGGCATCTTGGCAAGGGCGGAAAGGTGGCTTCCCGACGTCGGATTTGCGACTTCCGGATACCGTGGCGTAGCTTGAACATAGGGCTACACGATGCATGTCTCGGTTGGGCCTTGCCATGGTTCGTGGATGTCCCAAAGTGGGTGTTACTTATGCTTGGTGATGGAGAGAACTAGCTTGCTAGTGTAGGTATAAACAAGTCCCCGAAGTCCCCGAGTAAGAGTAGCTTCTTGGTTGGGGAGTTCAAATCATGAAGTCATCAAGCATAAGTAACATCCGAGAGGCGCACGGCCTCTACAAGTCCCCGAGCTCCGCAAGCAAGAAGGGACTCGCTATCCTGTATCACAAAAGACAAAAATTCGTAAGTGCATGAGAGAATGGGGCGTCGCCCTGCCGCATGGCGGTAGGTCGTAGACCATAGACTCGTGGAGCCCGGAGGCTAGACCATATGTAAGGAAACGTGAAAAAGTGTAGTGCCCGGAGGCTAGACCACATGTAAGAAGCATTGTGAACCAAGAGCGTAATTAAAGCATGTTGGATAAGTGTAGTGAGTTAGGTGTTCGAGCAAGTTAGGTGTAGGCGTTATATGAGCGTGCGGGGCGTAGCCCAAGCGAGTCGTGGCCATGCTTTGATACCTAAACGAGTCGTAACCGTTTCGCAAGCGTTTATCCAAGCATGTTTAATTGAGCTATAAGTGTCACAAGGTTCTAGATGAATGTCACATGAAAGTGAATTTAAGCATGTTTGTGTGTAGCATGTACTTGTAGGAAAGTTGCTAATAACATGTTGTAGGCATGCTTAAGGGTTATAGAGACATGTATAGTCATGGTATTGGCGGTAGCTCAAATTTGCAAGAGCGTAAAGATAAGATGGTGTGACTTATCTTGTGCCGATTTGGAGCGAGTTGAAGTTGGAGTTGTCCAAGCATGACGCTCGAAAAATGATGATTTTGTCTCCTCGAAAAATAAGAAATAGGTGATTAGTACACGGGTATGTAAAATCAACACTAATAGCCTTTATATGTACCTTGATGAGATTTTGGAAGCAAATCGTATAAACAAAGTAGTGTGCCGCTAATATGAATTTCAATTTGGCAAAGTAATAAGCGCCGGAGCCCTTATCGTTGCTATTGTTGATGTGCAATTATAATGTTGAGTAGATTAAGGGTGAGCATGGTATGCGTGCATGGTAGTTCATATAATTAACCCCCACGGTTAATTCATATGTGGGCATGTTCTGCTAACCAATTTGGATCGCAAGTATATATATATATAGCCATATGTATGCATAGCTCATACTATCACTTGCAATTATGGTGCTATACAAGACAAGCACAGTCATGAGATTTGGACTAGTCACGTGCTATATATGAAGCTGCACTACAGACAAATAGATATGGATATAATATGTAATACCATGCATCACAACCAATTAACAATGTATAAAGGGTGTGCTCTCAGTGTAGTGAATGATCATACTGGTGCCACATGTGTGCATAGCAGACAAGAATACACATGACATTGCAGTTTAGCCATGTCTCTGTTGACTTCTACTCTGATCATGAGCAAGTGGTAGACATGTGTCGTGCGTACCAAATAACAGAAGACCTTAAAGACTTATCTTGTTGGCCTCTCTGCTGCAAGCGGCATGGGATCGATGGAGAAAGAAGACCGCTGCCATTGTTGGCGGAGGAAGCTTGTCCAAGTTGAGAAGTCCGGCGGAGGAAACTAAGTCCGGCGGAGGAAGTTGGGCGGAACTTCGAAGCTGGGCGGAGACCTGCAGTGGGCGGAACTTCGAAGTTGGGCGGAGGAGCTCCGGAGCTGCAGTGAGCGGAGGAGTTGGGCGGTGATTCCTCAGCGGTGGTACCTCAGCGGAGGATGCTCAGCGGATGGAGCCTGGCGGAGGTAAGCTAGCGGAGGTGACTGGTTCCGCTGGTTTGAGGCTAGCGGTGAACAGAGTGGCGGGACTGGAGTCCGGTGGAACAGGAGTTCGGCGGAACTGGTGTGTGGCGGAACCGGAGTTCGGCGGAGGAGAGCGCTGGTGTCCGGCCGAAGCTGAAGTTCAGCGGAGCTGAAGTCTGGCGGAGCTACAGTCGGCGGATCACCAGCTTGGCGGAGCACCGGTTCGGCGGAGCTGCAGCGGCGAAGCTGGGCCAGCGGAGGCCTGCCTGGCGGAGCTGCAGCGGAGGAAGGAGCTGAAGTCTGGCGGAGCTACAGTTCAGCGGATCACCACAACGCAGCGAAGAAGAAGATGGGTGTCCAGAGAGAATGTCTGGGTGCCCAGAGAAATTTTTGCCGCCCAGACTTTTTTTTTTTTTTTTTTTTTTTTTAAGGTTCAGCGTTGACTTTTTTTTTTTTTTTTTTTTTTTGAGTTGGGCGTTGACCAAAAGTTGATCAAGCCTTGATGGGCGTTGACCACTTCCGCCGGGCGTTGACCAGACCCCGCCGGGCGTTGACCGACCCCGCCGGGCGTTGACCGACTCCGCCGGGCGTTGACCGGCCCCAATTTGATGTTGAATGAGCGTCGACTCGACATTTTCGGGTCAAAGTTCGTGGTAGGTGACGAAGCCTTTGTGTGTCGGCTTCCCACAGACGGCGCCAATTGTTAACGTTAGAATCCGGGCGGACTCTAGTTAGCATCAAAGAGAGAGAGATAAAGAGAGAGAAAGAGTTGACACGAGATGTATAGTGGTTCGCCTCCGCATGAGCGGGAGACTACGTCCACTTGAAAGCTTATACTAGTGTGTGTCGAGCCTTGCGGCCTAACATGATTACAAAGTGTGTAATGAATGTCTTGAGTTGTGGGAGGAGGCATTCCTTTTATAGATGAAGGAATGCTTCTCATTTACTTGTTCTTCGATGTGGGACAAGCAAAGTTACTATTCTAGTCTATTAAGCCTAGAAGCATGTAGAAAGCTATGTTGTGGTGGCATCTTGGCAAGGGCGGAAAGGTGGCTTCCCGACGTCGGATTTGCGACTTTCGGATACCGTGGCGTAGCTTGAACATAGGGCTACACGATGCATGTCTCGGTTGGGCCTTGCCATGGTTCGTGGATGTCCCAAAGTGGGTGTTACTTATGCTTGGTGATGGAGAGAACTAGCTTGCTAGTGTAGGTATAAACAACTTGAATGGTCCGCATTCTGGATGGATAGGTCCACAGACATCTCTTTGTATCCTTTGTAAGAATGGAATGTTTTGTTTTGTAGCTTTAGCATAGGAAGGTCTCGATCCTGTTTTTGCTAAAGAGCAGGCTTTGCAAAATGAGTGATGTGCCTTTGAAATAGTCAATGAGGCATAATGGGAGGGAGGTAGTGCTTCTGGTACTTCAGAAGGCAATGACTGCATTTTTCTCCAATTTTCACTCGAAAGAAGGAATGTCCGTGTGAGTTCTTTTAAAAATACGGATCATCATGTCATGACCTCGGTGTCATAGGTGGTCATGCAAAAGCCTGTATGAGTCAGGGTCCCACATTTCATTGTTGGTGACAATATAGGATTCAATGATCCAAATCGTAGTGAGGTACAGTCCACTAGATTGACTCATAAGTTTCTCTAAAATGCGTTTCCTTCCACATTCATTAGAGTTAATATCAAGGTATTCAGTTCCATTCTCACGGTGTGTTGTTACCTGATAACCATTGGCAAAAATATCTTTGAAACTTAACAAGGTTCGATTAGCTCTTGGTGCATATAGAGCGTCTGTGACTTGAAATGTTGCGCCATTAGGCAGCAAAAATTTGGCAGTTCCTCGCCATTTTATTAGTTTTGATAATCCAATCATCGTAGTCACAAAGGAATTATAGGCTATTAGTTCAATGAATAGTTGCCTATTTCTTAATATTGTGTGGGTAGTCCCACTATCATCTTAGCACTCAAGTTCTCCTCCATTCATTCCTACAAATAAATGGGAGGTATTTAGAAAATATAACTCATATTCTTTAGAGTATTTCTATTTGCGTAGAATGGTATTCTTTTCATTCTAATAATTTTTCTCTAGATGTATTGCTTTACATCTTTATAGTGCTATGTCGAACCATGTAAATATGTGTATAGAAAATAAATTTGAATAAATTCAGTGCTTCAGAATAAAATTTGAAATTTATTAATAAGCCAACGATAATCAAATCAAGGTCTTGTTCAGAAATCTTATCAATCCATGATTGAAAATAAACTTTAAGACTAAACAATAGTCTAATTAAAAATGAGGCATTATGCCTTCACAACTGTCTTTGGAAAATAAAATGAATAAAGCAGATCAGTCAAGATTGAGAGCATCCATTGACTTAGCAAGTTCCTCTTTTCCATTGGAGTCTGCAACTGTAAGGTTGACGTCTAGGTCATGACCTCCTTCTTCCATATAGTGAGCCACTTGTTCTTTAGACTCTCTATACCTCTTGTAATTGGCTGCTACTCTGTTGTTTGATTGGCAGTTCTTGTACCAATGCCCAATGAATCCATACCTATAGCATGGTTCATTGTCAACTCTTTCCTTTGACATCTTGTTTCCATGATCCCCATGTCCCTTTCCACGTCGTGCATTGTTGCCACGTGGGTAGGGATCAGCACTTCTAAACCCCCTTGCATTGGAGTTATTTCCACCTTTCATTTTTCCATAATTAGCCTCGGGAATTTTCTTTGTCCCAGTGGGCCTGGCATTGTTATTCAAGATAATCTTATTTTGTCTCTCAGCCACTTGCAGTAGGCTTATCAACTTATTGAAGGTTGTGATTCTTTTGTTGTCATAATCCAACTGATACTGGTTCGCTAGTATAAAAGCTTAATTAGGAAAGGTGGTAAGAGTCTTGTAGATCATATTATCTTCTGTGATTTCCCTTCCACAGAAATTGAGACGTGCCTTTAAGCGCAACATGTCCTTGTTGAAGTCATTGACCTTTTTATAATCAATCAAGCGGATTCCATTCCATTGAACAGTTAGTCCTGGGAGCAAAGTATCGTGAATGTTCCCAAAACGTCCTTTAAGGGCATCCCACAGTGCTTTGGGTGTCTTCAACTGAAGGTACTCCCAGCGTAGGCTAGGATCAATATGTCGCCTCAGAAAAATTAAGGCATCTGCTTTCACCTTATTAGATAGTTCATCATCTTTGGGATCAGTAATGGTGACAGTGTAGTCTTTTGCCACAAAGACAGTTTCCATATCAGAAACCCAACGATGGTACTCAAGTCCTTCTGAGTCCAAGATGTCAAACTCAGGTCGAGTTGGATCAGCCATCTACATAAAACAAGAGAGAATATATAAATTACGCAGTCATAAAGACATCCACGTAAATTATTTTCCAAAAATATGAATTAGATTTCAAGACCAAGATTCGTAATGGTCACACATTTTTTTTCGATGCTATGTGAAAATACTTTATCACAGTAAGTGTGTGTATAATGCGCATGAATTTTCATTATCATGGCCAAACGGTATTGATATGTTGCATTAAAAATAATCATAGCACATTTAAATATAGCATATAAAAATAAACTACATGGCATGCTCAAATTTCACAAATATACGACAAATTATATACTACACATAATAATAGCAATAATATAGCATGCGTAAAATAAAATGTAAACAATAGTAAAATACAAAGCATGCGTAGACATGATTTATATAAGCGTAAATAAAATAAAAACATGCTCAAAATTTCATAAATAATATATAACAATATATATATATGGCATGCTCAAAAATCAAATATATAATCATGGCTTAAAGATAATTATATAAAGCATAAATGACAAAGCATGCGTAAAATAATTAATATAATCTAACTAAACATGCTCGAGAATTGTATAATAAAAGCGTATATAATAAAATCTAAAGCATGCTTAAAAAATAGAAAAGATAAATCAAATTCACATGCTTGGTTTAAAAAAAATAAATAAAGAAAACATACTTGATTTCTATAAAACAATCCTAGCGCACGCGCGTGTTGATGCAGGCGTGCGTAGCGATGTTTTTGTGCTTGAGAAAAACTGGGCCGCTTCCTCTTTTTCAGTATTGGGCCTTGTTTTTTTTTAAATTTATTTTTTTTTTTTTTTTTTTTTAAGTTTTGGTTTTTTTTTTTTCACGGAAGAAGAAAGAAACTAGAAAACTAGATTTTTTTCTTGGCTCTTGGCTCAGAGCGTGCTGATAACGTGTAAAAGTAAATGGAGATTGGAATGGTCTACTCATTTCATTTCATAGTCCCTTTATATAGGGATAGAGTTACAACGGAAATATTAATTACATTAAATGCATTGAATGCTGATTGATCTATAATTGTGTTGATTGATGGTAATCACTGATTCCTTGATTCCCTCTCCGTCAGTTGCTTTGACGAAGGCACACAATATGTTTTTCCTTTAACATATATATATATATATATATATATTGAAGGATCCTTTTTTTTGTCTTTTCTAGGGATAGGGCATTAGACCAACTTTTCGATCATATTTTCACATCTCAACCGTTCAGTTTTTATGTCCTGATGTATAGATCATTTCTGCAAATTTTCAGCCAATTTGATGATCGTTAAGGCATCCAAAATTGCAATTTACCATTATAAACGCAAACGGTTCCGGTTCGACAGATTCAGTCCGTTCGTGTAAATTGGAGTTTTGGTTGCCTTAACGATCACCGATTTAGCTGAACTGAACGGTTGAGATGCCGAAATATAATCAAAAAGTTTGTCTAATGTCATATCCTTAGAAAAGACCAAAAAAAATGGATCCCTTAGTGGAAGGGCCCTGTATATATATATATATATATATATATATATATATGCTATCCACAGTGAGACCTCACTATGAAATTAACGTGTGAGGTTGGAGTTTAGGGTCACTTTTCGATCTCATATCTACATCTCAACCATTCAGTTTTTAGGTACTAATGCATAGATCATCTCTGTAAAATTTCAGCCAAATTGATGATCTTTAAGGTATCTAACTCACTTAAACCAATGGACGAACTGAATTTGTCTACCCTGAACCGTACTAGCTTTAAGGCAGTTATCAATGCCTTAACGATTATCAATTTGGCTGAAATTTTGCAAAGATGATCTATACATTAGTACCTAAAAACTGAACGGTAGAGATGTGGATATGAGACCGAAAAGTGATCCTAAACTCCAACCTCACACATTAATTTCAAAGTGAGACCTCATTCTGGATAAGATCTATATATATATGACTGATCACAGGCGGACGTTCACACTGTTGCTAAAGTACAAACGTCGGCGCTACAACAACTTCCAGGCTACGCGAGGCTTGCCGGAAGAAAGTCGGAGGCATCTCAGACCTCTTATGGGCAGCGATCGAGGTCGGAGGATAGTCGCTGGCGACCTTATCTGCAACTGCAATGTTTTGGGAGCGCTGCAACCTCGTCGCTGGTGGCTCCACCCAACTGCAGATTAGTCCGGAGGAGCGACTTCTGCACTTTTTCTGGGTAGCGGACGTCTGCTTTCGAACGGCTTTATATATATATATATATACGAAAATGTTCTGAAGAGGACGTCCGCAACCCAGAAAAAGTGCCGACGTAGCTCCTCCGGACTCGATCGAGCGACGACTGCGGGGCGCGGTTTGCTGGAGGGACGCCGGGGGTCGTGCGGAGGGGTATGCGGTGCGGTGGAGTCGCCGGCGACGGTTCTGCGGTGCTGCACAGAACCTGCAACTGCAGGTGAGGTGGCTGCCCAGAAACCGGCAAGCCCGACCTCGAACGCCGCCCAGAAGAGGTCTGGGACGCCTCCGGCCTCCCTCCAGCCAGCCCCGCGCCGCCGTTGTTGCCTGGAACCCGCCTGCTGCGTCGACGTCCGCACTTTAGCGAAGTGCGGACGTCCGCTTCAGAACCCGCCTGATATATATATATGGCAGTAAACGATATAAATTGAAATAAAAGACAGGGTGTGTAGAGATACTAACCAGGTTCACTTCCTCCTTTCATTGTTCTTCTTCTAGATCCACCCTTGATCTCAGATTATTAATGGGACAATTTGATTGAGGTTTGGTGTTCTAGCAGGGATCAATGAAGGTGTTGTAATCCACTTTAAATCAAAAAAACAATTAAGGCAGTTTCTTCCATCAAGGAATTCTCTTATAATTTCCTCATATTTACCTGATGGATTACTCTAAATAACCATACTATTTGAATTTAAATTCAAAACAGAATGCATTAATAAAACTATTTTAAATTACAAGTTTTATTAATACACTGATGTAACAAAATGAACTATAAAACTCCTTACAATGTCAGCTGATTATACGCATTTATATGCGTGTAATTATATCTAAAACACTATAAATAAGCAAATCCCCATGTCAATTAATATGTAATTAATCCATTTTCATTTACTGTGTAGAAAATAAGCGGAATTGCGGAACCGAGAGAAAATGGTACAAAAATGGAGCAAATCGGAGTTTTCGACGAGGAGACGAAATTGTCGACACGGTCAACCATGGTCAATGCAAATTTGAGAGCGAAACCTGACCAGTCCCTTGACAATATATATATATATGGAAATATTCGAGATTGTGGAAGTGGAGAAGAAAGAAAAATAGAAAAGAATAAAAAGAAAATTACATAAAATAAAGAAAAGGTTTTGTATTAATTGATCATTAAGTTGATTATTTAATACCTCCAGCCATTAACATGCAGCAGTAGACCTTAGTTTAATTAAGTTTTACACTTAATCAAGCTTTGGTTTCAATTGAGAAGTCTGCCGCCATCACGTGCCCAAACCATTTCTTCCTTTCTTCTTGTCCACTCCCATACTGACATGTGGCAACCCTACTCCCTTCACTTTGGCCAATCGATCTGAGCCTCAGATGGTGATATATATCTGCTATATATTTATGAGAGAAGGGGGCGAACGAGATACCTACAGCGGCAGCCGCACTACACCAAAACAGGGGGCAGCCTTTGGGCTGCTCTCATTCTCTTCTCCCATCTTCTTCTCCTCCATTTTCCCTCTTTTCTTTAGTTTTATTTTAGGGATTTCAAGAAATTTCTCACACAAGCTTCAAGAATTCATCAAAAGCTACAAAATTCAAACTTTAGGTATTTGTGGGAGTTGTAATTCAATGGAAGTCATATTAGCTCCCTAGCTAATTGTGGCTACCTTTGTGTTCTCTTACACTTCTATAATCTTTTCTCTTTGAATTTTGTATCTTTGATGTTCATAGTTATGGGTTGTGAGTAATTTTCTTGTTGGGTTTTAGGGTTGTGTCCCTAACCCAAATTTTGTGTAAAAGATGTTTAATTTAATGTAATGATGCAATTTTCATATGATGGATGTTTATATCTATTTTTATTGGGTTAAAATGCATGTCTAGGAGCCTAGTCAACTCTAGGGTGTGTATTTTGAGCATGTCTAGGATGGAGTTAGAGGCTTGACCCCCTCTAATTCCTAAGCTAGAAACCTTCAATTTCGTATTCGAGGGGTTATACACATGGTGATTTACACCCGTTGCGTGATTGCGCGGGCGGGTCGCTTAGTAGTCTAATTCCTCGATCTCTACGCCTCTTGATGTGAATTAGTGACCCTTGAACCGGCTCTAATTCATGCCAAGTGAGTCCCTACGGCCCTTGAACCGGAGTAGGAATACCATGAAAGGGAATTTCGGTCCTTGAGCCTTGAACCGCCTTGGATACGACTACCGCCAAAATAGGAAATATGCATCTACATTATATTAGCTTCCGACACATGAAATTTGGTGAAGGATCATCCCTAACACCCGACATTCTCATTTATATTGTTTACACTTTTATTAATTTCTTTGCATTTTTATTAGTTGCTTTACATTTCATTACTTTTTGTTAATCTAAAATCAACTCTCAAAATATTGAACTTCAACTCATTGTAAATATCCACCACTAGGCTCTTAGTTTTGATTAGGCTTTGGTGAAAATCAAAGCCGAACATTGCTAAGGCTTGGTGCCTTAGATTAACATTTTTATTTATTTTCTTTTTCTTTTCGTTGTTTGCTAAGTGTCTTTATTTCCGATTACCCAAGGATTGTGGGTTAGCCACTAATCCCCGTGGTACGATAAACTTTGGGCATAATATTTCCCTATCTTGACAATGATACGTACGCTTGCGTAAATGTGTATCAAGTCATTAGCTTAAGTGAAAACGACGATGTCTAGTTCAATAAGGTCTTACAAAAGGAGCCATGCCTAGACTCCGCAGCTTGCGGATTACACGTTGCTCAGAATTGAAGGGAGATCAGAGGGGCTTCAACGTATTACTACGTTCAAGGAGTTGACCATCGAGTGGATGCCCAGCACATTTTGTAGTAGGGTTGCAGAACGAGGAGAGGATTTCTACAAAACCAAACGTGTTCCTTCTCTTATAATCACACAGGTTATAAACTCCAAGAAAGACAAGGAGTTAGAAATGGAGGAAGCTGCAGGTGCATTTCAAGTAGTTGCGGGTTCAACTACTTGAACCGCATTGTGTGCACATTTAAATTGGGCCGGATGTAAGGACCTTTCCTCACCTAATAAGGTACCCTGTTTTACATTCTTTGGGCTTTGCTTTCGTCTTTTCCAGCCTCTAATATTTCTTCACACCTTCTCTTCCTCTCTATTCCTTCTTCAGCCGTGAGTTCTGTCTCCTCCTTCCTCTGCCCTTCTTCCCCTCACTGCTTCACACAGACTCGGTCAGACAAGCAGGTCTCTTTCTTCCAACTTAAAAATTGTGTTCCTCAACTAGGTTTTCAAATTTGGTTTGAACACACTTCTAGTTTGTCCTCTAATTTAGAGTTTGTTTTTTTTTTTTTGGTTTAATCAGTATTCTAGGGAATTTCATTTAGAGTGAGTTATGTTTGTTTACATCATCATCTCTCATGAGCTAGAGTTTTCGTACTGGATTTTTTTCTTCAGATAAATGTGTAATAAAATTTTCCATTATCTCATAAAAATTTTAGGTTGTTTGTTGTCCTTTTAACAATAGAAACAGAAAAGGAGAACAATACAGACTTATAGAGGATCACGTATATGATTATTCTCATGAAAAAATGAAGTACGTAATTTTCTATACGGCTTATAGTTGATCATGTAGAATGTTATGGAGAAGCAACTTTTGGTATCCTGATGTGCAAATATGGATTCTACAGTCATGAGTAACGTTCTTGCAATTTCAAACCACTACTACACTAGTTGGGTTTTGTAATATTTCAGCAAATATATGGTTTTCTAAAATAATAATAATAATAATAATAATAATAATAATAATAATAATAATAATAATAATAGTAAGACTTTATAAGATCATGCAGAGCATGTGCATGACTATATGAGTGTCTAATATTAATTAAAATGTATGAGTGTTCAGTATTAATTAAAATTTTGCAATTCAGCTCTCATGAAAGAACTACATTTTAACGGTTCACCTAAAAGAATCTCTCTGATCTTTTACTTTTTCATCTTTGACGATATTAAATCTCTCCATTACATATATCATGGTTGCTGCTGGTAAACATGGCTTTTCTGAAGGGAATGTCTGAGCCCCGGAAAAATGTATCGAGCTTGATGGAAATCGTACCCGAAGTTAGTCAACGATCTCGATAAATGTCAAGATGCTCGAGAATATTTTCAAAAATTTTCACAAAGTACAATCCTTGATTTAAAGGTTGGATGCTAAAGTACACGTCACGACAAGTTCATGGGAATTTTCGGGGAACTTTCCGGTTACCCGAGCTATTTATAACGAGTTTCCGAAGTTGTGGAATTTTAGAAATTAAATCAAGAAATAGAAAATAGGTGGAGCAATCCTAGCAGTCCATCCAGCCACCGCTTAATCCCAGCCGTTGATCTACCCAGAGCTTGATTCTAGCCGTCCATCATTAATTGGATCAAGCTATATACATATGAGTTTGATAGGGGGAACACCTGAAGGATTGAGAGAGAGCGAGAACGAGAGCTCTCTGACCCTAGAAGAAGACCCGACCGCCGTGCCACCGTCCGACCACCGATCTCTAACGGACGACCACCATCTGCTTCCTCTCCGCATCGCCTACCTCCCTACATCCTCAGATAGTCCATGCACCGACAATGAACAGAGCAGCAACGACGGGAAGCCCTGAGCTTTCTCCGGCCACCTCTGCAACTTCCAGTGACCGATTAAGCTGCATTTGGTATGGAAACTCACCTCCTCGTCATGCTCAACACCCCAATATGACTAGTTTTTTTATTTAATCGAGTTTTGACGTTTTGGTTTCTGGGTTGCTTCTGCCTCCATCGCAGTTCCTCGCTACCGACGACTTCTCTGGCCTTTGTGGCTGTGATGACCTAGATTTCTGTTATTTAATTTTGGTAATTAATAATGGACCAGTTGTACAAATAATTGTTATTGTGCTTTATTCGTAGGTTGTATGTGAAGTGGAATGGTTTTCGTACGTGTAATTATTCGAACTTCACAGTTTAGGAGGTCGTGTGAAGTTTGACTTTTTATATGTTGGGATTCTCGGAAAACTTCTGTCACAAAAATTGTAGAGTGCATCGATACGAGTTCGTGGACATGTGGAACGCGGGAATTGGAGGTATGAGAAAGTTATGGCTATCGGAAGAAGTTTCCATTTTAGTATAAATAGAGAAAAATCAGAAAATTCATTCATAATTCCACTTTCCATTTCCGGAAACCATTTTTCTCTCTTGACCCGACCAGAACCCGGCGATCCGACCCTGCCGGAACTCGCAGCTCCGGTGATCCCTGGCCGTGAAACTTGGTCAGCTGGTTCGTCTCCTCCGTCAGGTCGTCTCTGTGGCATCCTCTAGCGACGATATCCACCGTGTACGGCGCAGTTGGTGTGTTCGGACCCGACCGGAAAACGTAGCTCCGGCGACTTCGTGGCTTCATGCTTCCTTGGTTGAGTTCAGAGAAGGATTCCTAATTGATCTATAGTGTTTGTTTTGATCGATTTACGTGGAAATTGGTTCAACTCAGTTTGAGCAAAAATCCAAAGCTTGTGAGGTAGTTTTCGACCCTTTATGCTTGTTTTCTGACTTAGAGCTAGTTATGAAAATTCACAAGCATGCTTAAATGAACAGCTTTGATGTTGCGATTTTTGTGAAATATTTAGTTTGGGCCGGCGGCGGTGGTGGCGGCGTTCTAGTGGCTTTCTGGCCATGTAGGGAACTGTTTTTGGTATTATACGTGTTCTACTCGTTGATACGAGCGTTTCGATATATAATATGAAAATTTTGGAGTTCGTATGAAATTGTTAGGATTTTTACAGTTTCATACCAATCGATTTATTCGATCCGTGAGGATTCGAGCTTCCAATTGACTTGTGGTTTGGACATATCGATCGTGGAAGTATTCCAGAGACTTTGGGAGGTCTCGGATATGGTTTTGCCTCTATTGGTGCCACTTTGGGGATTTTAGTTCAAAACAAGGGTTTCGAACTTAAATCAAATGTGAATCGTTACTAAGTTGGAACCGTATGTGATTAGGTACTTGACGAAATATTTTGGACTTTTATTTTGTGGATTGGCTGCTTTGTGCTATATTGAAGACGCAGCGGGAGTTTCAATGTGAGTAATCTCACAAGGTTCATTTATGAACGGAATTACCATTATTGTTTTGGCGTTAATTATTTAACTGTAAACTATAGTTGGTATTAGTAGGCATTCCTGAGCGAATGACTACATATATATATATATTTACGTGAAATATATATATATATATATATATATCCTTGTGGATGATTGTGTTGAATAATATGCATGATGGTGTTCATATTATTGTTGAATGTGACTTTTCAGGAAACAATATTGTGGAAAAAGATGTTTTCTATTGTTTGAAAAGTATTGAGCTTGATGTTACATTTTTGAGACAAGCGTGACTCATTTTAGATGTATTGGTCTTTGTACCAAGGGTCACAGATGGTGAGCAGGGATTGGGAAAGCTGAAACTAGATGTTTGTAACGTTTCTAGGTCAGGTGTGACCTACTTAATGTTTGACTTTAAGACCAGACAGGGTCTAAAGGTCATATGTCACAGATGGTGACAGGTTGCAGACGGTGACCTTGATGTTTGATTTCATGACCAGACGGGTCTGAAGATCATGTGTCACAGATGGCGACAGGTCGCAGATGGTGATCTCAATGTTGATTCTAAGACTAGATGGGTCTGAACATCACATGTCATAGATGGTGACAGGTCGCAGATGGTGACCAAGGCAGGAATATGGTAATCACGTTTGTGGCCAGACGAGTGGTTACAATTTCAGTAGAGCTATAGGCTGTCTGCTATTATAGCTTATGGGGGTAACGGTCGAGGTTGCTGGGGACTCATAAATTTGTAGTTTAAAGGAGAGTTCCGAGAGTATTCTTCTTTTATGTCACGCCCCTGATTTTAACACACATGAAAATCGATATATAATCTCATAATTACATATGCGTGAACGTTCAGCCATCAATACAAAATACCTGGAAACTTTTTCCATTTTAACCCAAGTACATATTGATGTCCAGAACCCACTATCTCAATATTGACCTGCTCCATAGAATCATATATTACATAAGCTTACGAATTAAATTGTGAACTACAAAATAAAACGTAAATGCTACTCAGAGTTAACTATACAACGGAAGTCCTTATCAACGGTAAAGTTACAAAAATGGCTTCCTACCGTAAAGCTGCAAAGGCGCTACCTCAGCTTCAGCCCTGATTTTCCTAACCTGTAGGATTAACCCCTACACCGTTTGAATAGTGTACCGGGTTGCCACACAACAAACCCGGTAAGCTTTTGCAAGCCCGTATGAGTAACTCAAAACACACATGCACAACTCACGCCAAAAACGATGAAAACCTTTCAACTCGCGAATAAAGAAAACATACCATGCTTCCAAAAACAATACTCTTTTCCCAAAAGAAACAACGAAAGTCACATCGTGACAAAATCATATAAATCATTAATCTAACAATTCAATTATGATAAATCGATCCAACCTGGATAAAACAATAATTAGGTCCAACCTGGATAAAACATCAACATAAATCAATCATACATATCATTAACCTAACAAATAAAATATGATTCTTTAGTCCAACCTGGACAAAACAGCAAATAGGTCCAACCTGGATAAAATAGTAAATCGGTCCAACCTGGACAAAATAGTAAATCGGTCCAACCTGGACAAAATAGTAAATCGGTCCAACCTGGACAAAATATGTACCCAGGAGTCTTAAGTAACCTACTTAGATCCATGAGGTACGATGGCAGACAGACTAGAGCTCTAACTGAATCGTAATCTGTCACCCAGCCAAGGTTCAACCTTACGATATAATATTTGTCATGAGGATGCAACCTGCAACCCCGGATCCTTAGGCCAACCTGACCCTCAGATCAAAACGTTAAATCAAATCAAAAGGAGAAATCACAACCTGTGACTCTCAAATCCTCAGACCACCGGTCGTTAGATCAAAATGTTAAATCAAACCAAAAGGAGAAATCACAACCTGTGACTCTCAAATCCTCAAACACTTTTCAAAACAATAGAAATACCATTTCCCACCCTTTGTTTTCCGAAAAGTCACACCCCAAAACAATAAAAAGCATCATTTCATGCATATTGTTTTCATAAATCCACAAACCACCAAAACATATATATTTCACGTAAATATATATATTTATATGTAGTCATCCGCTCTGGAATGCCTACTAATACCAACTATAGTTTGCAGTTAATAAATAACTCTCAAAACAATAAGGTTATTCCCGTTCGTGAATGAACTTCGTGAGATTACTCACCTCAGAATCCCGCTGCGTCTTCTATACAGAACCGAACTAACACTGTCACCAACAACTCGTCCAATTCACCTTTAGAAGCACCTAATCACCAATGATGTCAAATCAGTAACGATTCATATTTGATTTAAGTTTGAAATCCCTGTTTTGAACTAAAATCCCCAAAGTGGCGCCAATCGAGGCAAAACCACATCCGAGACCTCCCAAAGTCTCCGGAATACTTCAACGTCGATGTGACCAAACCACAAGTCGATCGAACGCTCGAATCCTCACGGATAGGATAAATCGATCGGTATGAAACTGCAAAAATCATAACAATTCCATACGAACTCCAAAATTTGCATATTATATATCGAAACGCTCGTATCAACGAGTAGAACATATATAATACCAAAAACAGTTCCTTAAGTGGCCGGAACGCCGCCACAGGCGGTGGCGCACCACCGCCGGCCAAAACTCAATATTTCACAAAACTCCTAACATCAAAGTTCTTCATCTAAGCATGCTTGTGAACTTTCATAACTAGCTCGAAGTCAGAAAACAAGCATAAAGGGTCGAAAACTACCTCACAAGCCGTGAACAGTAATCCAATCTGAGTTGAACAAAGTTTCACATGAATCGATCCAAACAACCACCAAGGGTCGATCAAGGAGGCTGCTCTGAGCTCAACCAAGATGACTTGAAGCCTCGCCGATGTCGGAACAAGGATTTCTGACCGGGTCCGAAATCCTCAAACTGTACCGCCTTGCAGCACCGCTGTGGAGGAGAATCGGCGCTAGAGGACAACCAGACGGAGGAGACAATTCTATCTGGAAAGTTTCGTCGCCGGAGACCGCCGCAGTTCGCCGGAAAAGTCCGGTTGGATCGTCCGGGTTCGGGTCGGGTCAGCCGGATATTTTTGATTCTGAAGGTGCAGCCGAGAGAGAAGAGAGAGGAAGTGAGTTTCCGGAAAAGGAAACCAAATGAAAATAGTAAGTTTCCAACTTGGGAAACTTCTATTTATACCAAAATGGAAATTCCTTCTAATGGCCATAACTTTCTCATACAAACTCAGATTCTCTCGTTCCATATATGCACGAACTCGAATTGACGCGCTCTACAACTTTCTTGAAGGAAGTTTTTGGAGAATCCCAACGTATAAAAAGTCAACCTTTGGCAACCCCCCTAAAACCATACTTTCCGAATAAAAATTCATCCGAAACACTTCTGCTCCATCCATGAACCACGAAACCGTCCAATAACCACAATTTAGATTCTGGAAATTCCTCGAAAAATAATTACGAATTTCCGGGGCATCACATTTTATTGTGTAGATGAGACTTGAATTGCTTCTTGATGGTTAAGTTAGCAAATAGAACATTGTCACAGCGGTGACTTATGTTATCCTTTCGGTGGAAAGGATATGTAATGCTAGAAGGAATCATGGTTGCATGGTTTCCTTAAGCTAATGTGTGTGAATTGTTGGTTGATGTTCATGAGTTACTCATACGAGCTTTCATAAGCTTACCGGGTTTTGTTGTGTGGAAACCCGGTGCACCATTCTATGGTGTGGGGGTTAATTCTGTAGGTCAGAGTAATCGTGGCTGAGCTGAGGTAGCTTGTTGGCAGCTGAACGAGTAGGAAGCAAATATTGTTGGTTTTGCCATTGTTATGACTTCCGCTATGTAGTAAGCTCTGAGGAGCATTTACGTTTTATCTTGTGATGACAATTTAATTCATAAGTTTTGTAATATATGACTCTGTGGAGCGGGTCAACATTTGAAATTGTGGGTTCAGGGCATCAATATGTACTTGCTGTAAAGGGAAGATGTCTCCATGTATTTTGTATTGATGGTTGAACGATCGCGCATGTATAATTATGGGATTATATATTGATTTTTATTTGCGTTAAAAATCAGGGGCGTGACACTGGCTTCGTCTCTTGCTTGATTGCAGGTCTAGGCGAGATGGTGTGAAGTTTTCTGGGTTGTAGAACGAGGATTCACCAGTTCATCACATTCCAGTTTCGGCAGTGAACTCGGGAAGCTGAGTTTGGGTTGATTCAAGGGATTTCCGATTTTGAAGGTATAATCTTGAACTAGATTCTTGTGTTGGCTGTGCGATGTTGTTTGCATGTGCAGAGTGGGTTGGTTGTAACTTGATTTGAATTGATGAGGTTGTGTGGTTTGGTGATCTAAGATTTTTCCCGTTTTGTAAGTTATTGCCTTATTGGTGTTGCCATGGCAGGTTATTTGAAATGGTTGTGTAGATGAGAATTTAGATGTTTTTGAAAAGTTTGGAAAATATCAAGTTTTAATTATGGGTGTCCAAAGTAAAATATGTACACCCATATTGAGTTGAAATTATGATGGAAAAATATTGGGTGTCCTTAGTAATTTCGTTGAATTACTATGTGACACAATCGTTAAGTAAAGTGAACTTATTCATTGGCGACATTCAGAATTGAACATATCTTTCGTTACGGGAGTACCACTTGAAGTGATAATAAGTAAGAAAAGAAATTAATATATATATATATATTTTGGGTGGCCTTCGTGAATCGGGTGCGCTCAATATAGATAGTTGGTAGCTATTGTAAATTTCAAGTGAGTGTTCGATAATTTAAATTAATTATCGAACTTGTCGTGATTGGTCAAATGTGGTCAAATTGGTCAGTATGGGTAAAACTAGGAAAGGTTGGTCAACTCCTGGTCAAATCAGGAAAAGATGGTTTGGACAATTTATTAATCGTCGAGATTTCGTATGTTTGTTTAAAAGATATTAATTATCGAAATGTCGGAATCTAGCGGGTAACTGGAAGGTTCGCGACTCTCGAAGTACGTGAGAGAAAGCATCGGAATCCAGGTAGGGATTCAGGACTCTCCTCAGTTAGTTGTTTTCTTATTTATTGTGTTAAAATGATGCATGGTTAGTTGGGATGGTTTGGTTAAGTTAAAATGCAATGCATACTAACCGAACCGTGTGAGAAATGTGATGGCTTGAGGGCGAAGGGGGCACTGACTTCCCTGGGTTCGATCCCCTAAACCTCCGGAGGGTTAGCTACACCGGTCGGACAGTGAGCGATCGCAATGGCGACCTGATCCGTGTGTGTAGCTAGGTAGCGGACGCTCTCGCTACGCTTACCTGGTTGTAAATTAATTTGAAGTAAGGTCATGTAGTGGGTCTATGGGACCGGCTATCAGGTAATACTTGGATTTGGCGCCGTATTTATTAAAGCATCATGCATCAGTTTTTAAGTTGAAAAACATTAAAATTTGTCGTTCCTTTGAGCTTTTGGTTTAAGAATGTTTTCATACTGGGATCCCAAAAATATATTTACTGGTTTCAAACCTAGTCGTGCTAGAGTTCCTGTAGAGCAGCGAGGACGAAAGCTCACCCCTACAACAGTTTGGATGCAGGTACTCTTTGGTCACTCAACTATGACTTATTCGACACTTTGGTCACTCAAGTTTCAAATATATCACTTTGGTCACTCAACTATTACACTGTCAATCACTTAAGTCATTTTGTTAATTTTTTTCATTAAAAAAAATTATAAAAAATACTCTTTGGGTGACTTAAGTGATTGACAGTGTAATAGTTGAGTGACCAAAGTGATATATTTGAAACTTCAGTGACCAAAGTGTAGAATAAGTCATAGTTGAGTGACTATTTGTGGAATTCGCCCTTATAAATATACAAACTTTAAAGGTTAAAATTGAATTGACTACACTGTATGTGGGAGAGTGTGTCACGTGGTTCGTAACCGTATAGTCGTATAGGTGGGGGATGGGAGAGGCGCGCGCTACGGTATTGTTATAAATGTGGCCCGTACAAATTTTAAAGATAAAAATTGACTAAACTGCATGTGTCGTAATGTGGGGACCTGTTGGGGGAAGGGGGGGGGATGATTCATGTGGTTCATACGGAGCTTCTGCTATCCACTTAGGTGAGGGTCACCTGCTGTCTGGTAACAGCGCGTGGGGTACAAGCGCTGACAGAACAGTGGCAAACGCGTGTTTGACTTGGTAAGTTTTTTTTTTTACCAGTCTCATTGTTTTGACATATATGGGTTTCAGAAAGGGCTGTTCTCAGATTTCAATTTAGAAACCCTAATCTCCCACCTGATGGCCTCCGCCAACGAGCAGCGAGCCAGCGATCCTAGGCCGAGCTCCTCTTCAGTCTCTGCAAGCAGACCGATCCTGACTCGCTCTCACTCAAACTCACTCACCTCCTCCAATTCTTGCCGGTGCAGGAGGTCCTGGCCATGTCCGCCATTCTCCTCCGCAGGCAACTCACCCGCGACAACTCCTATATTTGGCCCAGGCTCTCCCCGACGACGCAGTCCAGCCTCAAATTGATTCTCCTGTCCTGTATTCAACGCGAGGAGGTCAAATCGATTTCCAAGAATGATTCATGTGGTTCATACGAAGCTTCTGCTATCCACTTAGGTGAGGGTCACCTGCTGTCTGGTAACAGCGCATGGGGTACAAGCGCTGATAGAACAGTGGCAAACGCGTGTTTGACTTGGTAATTTTTTTTTTACCAGTCTCATTGTTTTGACATATATGGGTTTCAGAAAGGGCTGTTCTCAGATTTCAATTTAGAAACCCTAATCTCCTACCTGATGGCCTCTGCCAACGAGCAGCGAGCCAGCGATCCCAGGCCGAGCTCCTCTTCAGTCTCTGCAAGCAGACCGATCCTGACTCGCTCTCACTCAAACTCGCTCACCTCCTCCAATTCTTGCCGGCGCAGGAGGCCCGGGCCATGTCTGCCATTCTCCTCCTCAGGCAACTCACCCGCGACGACTCCTATATCTGGCCAGGCTCTCCCCGACGACGCAGTCCAGCCTCAAATCGATTCTCCTGTCCTGTATTCAACGCGAGGAGGTCAAATCGATTTCCAAGAAGCTCTGCGACACCATCTCCGAGCTCGCCTCCGAAATCTTGCCGGACATCGGCTGGCCGGAGCTCCTCCCGTTCATGTTCCGGAGATAGGGATAGGTTTCAAGACCTATTGCCGGCGATGATGAGGACATTCATGGAGTCTTTGAACAACGGGAACGAGGCCACGGGGCACAGGAGGCACTCGAGTTGTTCATCTAATTGGCTTGGACCGAGCCAAGGTTCCTCAGGAGGCAGATTGTGGAGGTGGTTGGTTCTATGCTGCATGTTGCTGAAGCTGAGTCCTTGGAAGAAGGGACCAGACACTTGGCCATAGAGTTTGTAATCACTCTAGCCGAGGCCAGCGAGCGAGCCCCGGGGACAGTGGCGGAACTTTGAGCTGAATCTTGGGGGGGCCGGAAAAAAAAAAAAAAAAAAAAAAAACTACAATAACATTTTTTTTTGGGGGGGGGGGGGGGGGGGGGGGACTTGAAACCTAAACCTCGTCCATAAAATCACAATACAACTAATTTCAGAACTCATAAGTACAAAAATTATTTAAATAGTACTCTACGCTCTTTTATAGAACTAAAGCCATCAAGTATAGAATCAGAATTGAAGCTCTTAGCAATTTCTCTTTCAATGTAGACCGCCAAGTTATCTGCCAAAAAATCATCCTCCATGTTGTTTCTAAGCATTGTTTTAATGATTTTCATCGCCGAAAATGCTTTTTCACTGGTTGCAATAGATACTGGAAGAGTTAATATAAGACGAATTAATCTATCAATAAGATACTATCTACTTACCCTTTCAGTCTCCACTAACCTCCGACATAATTGTGGAATAGATGACAGTGATTGCAATTCCGGATGACTATGCACATCAATCTCAAAAGACCTCAATTCAAATCTCAAATTAATTTTCTCTTGCTCAGTAAAATCAAGAGGATAATACTTCTCAACAAGAAGATATATGGTTTCAATATTGAATGACTTGTATGCATCTTTGGGTTCCAAAGCACTGCCAAGTGTTAGAAGCTCCATAACAGATTCACCAAACCTACAATTAAGCTAGCTCCTGCAATTGAACATCTATAGCAGCAACAAATATATCAACATGAAAATGATGCTCCAATGTATTATTTGCAGTATCCTCAACTTCTTTTCTTTTAAAGAACGAATCAATTGTTTTCAGTTTAGGCATGATTTCATGAGCCCAGTTTCCAAACATGTTCATAATTCATACCCAAATCAATAGTGAATACGATAAAAAATTAAAACTGAAATCAATAAATAAAAGTCTGTATTCACCTTGAGCTCTCTATGGTTTGAACTTGGACTGATAATTGATCATTGTAGACTGTAGTCTGTACCAGTAGTAGATGACCTTGCAGAGTTGTTTTGTAGAAGTTTAGAAGATGGTGTGTTGAAGTCGAAATAGGGTTACTGTCTTTTGCTCTCTAATGACTACTTAGTCACTTATATATAATAATAAAATATGAACAAGCATGAGATTCTTTTCAGACAAAAACTAAGCATGAGGTTCTTGACTTCTTGCATGACAAAAACCAACAACGTGAATAGCAAAAGGCTGGCAATTGCTTTTAGGCAAACAAATAAAAGGTTTAAAAATTACTAATTTAGTAAATTGGGGCAATGGGGGGGGCCATATATATACAAAGTTGTTGACTTTATTGATGTTATACACGGCTTGTTAAGGAAATTTGAAAACATTGGGGGGGCCATGGCCCTCACCCGCCCCTATAAGGATCAGCCACTGCCCGGGGATGATGAGGAAGTTGCCGCAGTTTATTAGTAGGTTGTTTGCCATTTTGATGAAGATGGTTTTGGATATTGAGGATGATCCCTCATGGCATACCGCGGAGACTGAAGATGAGGATGCTGGTGAGAGTGGTAATTACAGTGTTGGGCAGGAGTGTTTGGATTCCTTGGGTGGGAATACCATTGTTCCCGTCGCGTCCGAGCAGTTGCTTGCCTATTTGGCTGCCTCCGAGTGGCAGAAACACCATGCAGCATTGATTGCCCTTGCATAGATTGCTGAGGGTTGTTCTAAGGTATCAATTTTGCCCTTATTTTGTTATTGAATCCTGCACCGTCTGGAAACTAATTGTCACTCCCCATGGCTTCTTGTTAGTGGATCAAGATAGGAATAGTTGTTACCTCATCAGCTTTTAGATGTTTGCATATTTCACTACCTATAGCATTGCTTGTTTTCTGTATTATATGGCTTGGTGATAAAAGCCCCATTGTGTTTCACATATGATGTTATTCGGTCAACATGATGACAACTAGGTAGAATTATAATGGGAACAGTAATCTAAGTGTTTTTTTATATATATACTTCTCCACTTGTAGTAACACGCTGGACATATATGAAACATTTTCATTTGAATGTGAGTTGATTGTCCTGTATGTATAATGTGCGCACACAAACTGACAGATTATGACTTTATCTCAACAACGACACAAGTTCACCTGCAAAGTATTTTTGTGCATTATACCTCTTCCTATAGTCAAATGGATTCAAGTTACCATATTCTTAGTTTATTCCATTTAATTTTGCTCTAGGTAATGATAAAAAATTTGGAGCAAGTGGTGGCAATATCCTCATACTCGTGTAAGGTGGGCAGCTATTAATGCGATTGGACAGTTGTCTACTGATTTGGGCCCAGACCTGCAAGTTCAATATCATCAACGGGTGCTTCCGGCATGAGCTGCTGCCATGGATGATTTTCAGAACCCTCGTGTGCAGGTACATTGATATTAGTGGCTAATTTATTTATCTGTAATGACACTAGTGAAGAGAAATAAGAGTGTCTAAGAAGCTGACATTCTTGGTGGCTTGAACAAGATAATAGTTGGTGTATTATTAGGAGACTATATCTAAGGCTCTTTTTCTTATTGGTTACCACAAGTGTAGAGGTATTTTCAATCGAGACTTCACGAGAGGAGCGGTGACTGATAGGCTACCCTAGTCACAAAGGATCAATCTGATTGGATCATTGAACAATTATAGCATCTGTCTCCAAAATCAGCATGAACACCATATGACTGCTAAGCACTAGTGCATCTCACATGCGTTATTGTCTTGTAGGGTTCCAGACGTGAACATATTTCTTGATTTGTTATACCAGATGAATGCAAACTTGTGTTTCACACAGTGATAGATACCATATTTATTGAGGCTATGAAGAAAGTACTGTGAATATGCTTTTGAAGGATGTATCTCATGGTACTGGGGATTTATTTGTTATGTAGCAGCAGTCATCCAAAAATTGTTATTAGGCTTTCATAGGTAGGAAACAAAATGACTGGAATCTGGTGAATTAGTTATTAGATGCGACTTAAATTCGATGCAAATTTTTACTGGATCTATAAAAGAACGTGAAAACTTGGATCCTATAGTAGATATATTATGGATGCTAAACTTATGAATTGCAAAGTATATTTTCAATTTTTGTTTCCCTTTTAGCTCAGATTTATTGCGAGTTAATTTTCTCCTTTCTGTTGTTGCAAAACTTTTCCTTGCTTGGTGGGTTTATATTGGAACAGATTACTCAATGAAATCTTTACTGCCATTGGCCGGGGATGTCATTCTCTAATAAACTCTTAGCCTACCTATTCTTATATATGTCAGTAAGAGTCGAGCTCATGATTTTTACAATGTTGGATTATAACTTACCAACAATTCATAGCTTATCGGTATTTTTTTTTTTTTTGAAAACTGTAAAAAAAAAAGAAATAGACAAACTTGGTCAAAACACCCACCTCTGCTCAAAACTTTGAATGTGGAGATTGCTAATTGACGAATAAAATATCATGGTTTGAGTTCTCATGAATATAGCTCTTTTCACAATTCCATAAAAAGTAATATGTAAAATAATATATTTTATTTAATATTTACTAAATATAAAAAAAACTCATTTCCGCATCATGGCGCGGATTTGTTATCTAGTTACCACTATTGATGGATGCAGTGGCAGAGTAGCTGGACCTGGTCTAGATTATATATTAAAAAAGAACCAACAACCTTTCAAATATATATATTTTTTTAAATTCCATGTTTGAGTCAACTAAACTTTGTTTTCTCTTTGGAGAGAGACTTCCGTACGACACCCACACCACGTGGCAGTGGGGTGGGCCAATCAGTGCCCAAGCAGGGGAGTATTTTGAGTATTTCACATTAAAAATCAGGAACAGTTTCGGAAAAGAGAAAAAAAAATTTAGGTTTGTAATTGGATGGCCGAACTGCCCCAACACGTGGCAGCCCCTACGCAAGAATTTTTCTTCTCTTGTGTTTGTAGAAAATCCCTTGTTATGGTTTCTTCTTCTTCTTCTTCAATGTTGCACCGTAACTCTATGTCGGCAAATTTATTTATTTATTTTTATTACACATCAACCACTGGTGCTTGAGTTGAATTATGATCTCTCACATGCAAAGGGGAAAGTAATATTACTACATCAAATGATACTAGCAGAAGGCATATGTTCTCAAAGTTGATTGATAATGCTACTCGACTAAATGATATTGGCATAGAGCATATGTCAACAAAGCTAATAAGTTACTTTTTTATTACTGTTCAAGGAAAACCTAATTTGTGTTTAGCCCAAACTCTAGGTTACTTGACCTAGTGGTAATAGGATTTAATTAGAAGGATCTAGAATCCTAATCAATGTAGAATTACTTTCCTTGTATGATTGAGATTCTATGCATTTTAATCCTCTATATAAAGAGGCCCCTATTGTCAATGAGAATACACAGCGATTATCTCTCAATTTTTGATTCCTTACAACACGTTATCAGCACGAGCCCTAACCCTAGCCCTAAAAACCAAAACTCTTCTCACCAAAACAGCCGCAACTCCTAGCCCTTGCTAGCCATGCCATAAGCTGCCCCTGCAGCCCTTGTGCACCCATGTGCCACCTACTGCCCATGCAGCATTGTGGCATTCCTGCTGCCCCTGCAGCATAGCAGCTCGCTCGTTCTTGTGCAGATTAGCCTGCTTGCACACCCCGAAACGTCTTATTTGGGACCTCTGATCAAAATACTTTCTTCATCAAAGTTGTTCATATCTATCTCCTCTATCGGACCTCAAAATTTCAGCCCTATTGGAGACGTTTTGAGACCTATACAGTATTCAAGGTGGGAGCTGTTCAGCATGCTCGTTCCTGTGCATATCAGTCAGCTTGCAAGCCCCGAAACTTCTATTTCGGATTTCCAGATCAAAATTCTTCCTTCATCAAAGTTGTTCGACTCGGTCTCTTCTTTCTGACTTCCAAATTTCAGCCCTATTGGAGACATTTTGTGACCTGTACACCAATCGGAGTGGGAGCTGTTTAGAAGCGAATCTGCTCCGAATTTCAACAAGTTTGATTCGCCTAGAACTGAAGCTTGTTTGCAATCCTACAATGAGGATCGAATGCGATCCGCAATCCTAAGAGGTATGGTTTACTAAAAGTTCCCGTTTTTGAGTTTTTATTTCAATTTCTCTTCTTTTTCTCGGGGACTTGCAACCTCCCTTCTTCTACCTCTCTTTCTTCATTATAGGGGAGACCAAATTAAGCCGAACTGTGAGGGTTCGTGCTCACTCCAAGCTTAGAGCTTGTTGAGATCTCCAAACTTAGAGTTTGTAGAGAATTTATGATCGACCACTTACATCATTGTTTCAATCTAATCCAATATCTCTTGGAATCGAATTTCTTGGAAGCGACTACGCTCGGAAATTCCTAATTTCTTGGAAACGATTACGCTTAGAAATTTCATATGTTTTCGTGGTAGCCTACTTCGCTCCGAAACTAACCCTAATTTCTTGTTCTCTTTCAGGATGAGTAGCCTGAACAAATTGGACTTTGCTCCATTGGGAACAACTAGCTCTGAATATCACAGGTGGGTTCGTGATATCCGCTAGCATCTCAAGGCCGATGGAATCTTGGATATGATTCTCGAGTCTAGCCAGGACGTGATAACTGTTGCGCAAGCTCAAGCTTTGGAAGCAAATAGAGCAGCCTTAGAGGCAAATAAGGCGAAAGCCATCATCCTAATGACTCGTCATATGGATGATTCGCTCCAGTACGAGTATATGAATGAAGAAGACCCCAGAAGGCTGTGGGTCTCACTCGAAGAAAGATTTGGCAACGTCCGTGACTCCTTGCTTCCTGACCTAGAAGTGAGATGGCATAGCCTCCGCTTCTGTGATTTCAAGACAGTTCTTGACTATAACTCGGAAGCACTTCGCATTAAATCCTTAATGGAATTCTGTGGTAAAAAGATCACAGATGCGATGTTGATTGAGAAGACTCTCTCTACCTTCCCCGTCTCTGCATTGATGGTTGCTAAGAACTATCGAATCGATATAAATGCAAGACGGATCACAAGGTTTCATGAGCTCATTGGAGCTATGAATGTCGCTGAAAAACATGATAATATCCTTGTGAAGAACTATAATTCGAGATCCGTGGAAACAGAACATATTCCGGAATCCAATTATAGTCGCACCTCTAAGAGAGGGCGCCAAGAGCGAAACCCTAATCTTAGGTATACTTCTAGACATTCTGATCCATATAATCGCTCTACTTGGGAAGCTAACCGCCAAAATAGGCGAACACGGAACCGAAGAGGTAAACGTGGAAAGAGAGAGGGAGGTAACGCCTCTGGCCATGTTAGTGGTGCCACCAACATTACGAGCCATCTAAATGACGCTTTCAAAGAGATGTATGTTCTATTTGTGGAGTGTCTGATCATTGGGCACACATTTGTAGAGCTCGTGAAGAACTTGTCACCGCCTACAAAGCATATTGTGAAGCAAGAGAAGCTCACTATGTGGATCAAGAAGATCAAGAAGATGATCTAGAGTGAAGGGTTGAAGACTACAAATCTGGCTGGGATCAATAGATCGCCAATTCTGTTTAAGTCTTTATTTTCCAAGAGATGTAGGCGATTGCCATATTACTTTTTATTGGATTAGATTTTCTTTGATCAAAGAAACAATGATGTACTCCGTTTGCTTATGAATAAAATTTCAAGTTCTTTTCATTATGACTCAATTTTGATTCTGAGCATATTACTTTGTGACTACGATGGCTGGGCCATCAATATTAATTCAAGGACATGGAATAGCCCAAGTTCCACTTGCCAAATGGCACCTTGATTACTGCTGTCACAGAAACTCTCTATGCTCTTAGGGTAAATCGTACCCTATGAATAGCCAACGAATTCCATGCGAACATGCATGTAGAGAACGAAAATGAGTTCCTTTGCATTACCTCTAATGATTACGAACACAGACGCATCTTAGAGAAGTTTATGTGTCTCTCTAGTGGATTCTATGTCACTATTCGAGCTATTAATCCAATAAAGTTATGAGAGAAGATCTCTTGGATTTAGACACATATTGGCTTTGTCACGACAGGATAGATCATCCTAGTCATGATATGATGATCCGTCTACAAAAGACTTCACATGGACATCATTTCTTTCAAGCGAAATGAAGCATGAATCAAAAGTTGATTCCTAGACTAAGTGTGACCAACGTTGTTGCCTAGGGCACCGCCTCCGTCCACCATCAGCCGACTGGTGTAGTCCATATCCATCACGCCATAGATAGCGTCCATCATGGTGATGGCGCCCCAGGTGATGTTGCAATCACCAACTTGCTTCACATAGCATTTCGAACGCTCAGGCCTAACCAAAATACTTAATGGTTGCTTATAAGGCATCTCGCTCGTTTTACAAAGCCCGTTCCTTAGGGAAACTAGGACTGAGACCGTCCTATGCAAAGGATATGACAATACTCATTCTGTTCTTACAAAGAATCCGTAGGGATTTTGTGGATTAATTCAACCAACTTGCGGACGCTTAAATATTTTATGATGTTGGTTGACACGCAAACACGCCGGTCACGTGTTGTGCCATTATCCACCTATAAATGCTGCTTATGCTACACTCCAAGCACATATCATATGACAACGGGCTCACTCCCCATATCATCCTATTCAGTCAATTGGATTTGACTATGCTAGAGAGTTTACATCGAAAGACTTTCGATGGATATTGCAATGGGCTTGATGTTGGACATCACATTTCCATGTACACACCCAATTGGTCTCGTGGAAACGACTACGATGGTAGTCCGAACATTGGTAATGCACACCAATCTTCTTACATCTGCTTGGGGTGATGCAATATCGCATGCAGCTATGCTAATTCGTCTACGACCTACCGCCACTCAATGTACCTATGCGTTACAGCTAGTGACTGGGTACACGTCTTTTGTACTTACGCACATTTGAGTGAGCCATTTATGTGCCAATTGCGCCGCCACAGCGCTCTATGATGGGTCTTTACAGACGAATAGGCAACTACGTTGGATTTGAGACTCCAACAATCGTCCGCCACTTAATGCCCTTGCAAGGCGATCTCATTACCGCTAGATTTGCGGGTTGTCACTTTGATGAGACAGTCTTCCCGTCGTTAGGGGGGATAAGAACACAGATGTTCAACAGGAACGACAGGATTGTCGTGGTCTGTCCCCACTATGTCTCATCTTGATCCCTATTACAATGACGAGATCACACAAATATGGTGCAAACATGCCTGCAAGGAAGGACGTCCCTACGAGAGGACGTAGCGCCACCCTACACGGAGGTAGGCATGGCGCCAACACCAAAGAGAGTGGCACTCTGGCGTTACAGGCCATGGCCCCAGCTAGGATGCGTGGGAGGCCCGTGGGTTCGAAGGATACTCCAGATTCCAATCATTTGATCATCAAGACTCAAAATCCGTCTCATGAGTATCTTCCGGGTCAACGTTGGGGGACGCCTCAACGTCAGAACCTATTCCTGAGAATATAGAGCTCTACGAAACTTACACTAGTGTACATGAGACGTGGGATAAAACTCCATCATAATTGATGATGTAGTTGCGCATTTCGTTGCGCATGAGTTTGTTGAGTCAGATGATATCGAACCACGCTCCGTTGATGAATGAATACCAACGTAGAGAGTTTTTGGCCTAAATGGAAAGATGCGATCCAGGTTAAGATGGATTCTCTAACGAAGAGGAAGGTTTTCGAGCTAGAGATGCCAACACCTCCTAACATAAAACCTGTTGACTAATGGGTCTTCGTTAGAAAGCGTGATGAGAAAAAGAGATGGCAATCTCGCCTTATGGCAAGGCTTCTCACAAAACGCCCTGGAATCGACTACGATGAGACATATTCTCTCGTAATGGATGTCATTGCACTCCACTACCCTGTCAGTTTGGTAGTTTCCGAATAACTGAACATGCAGCTTACAAATATGGTCACTACGTATCTCTATAGGGATCTAGATACGGAATATACATGAAGGTTCATGGCGAACTTCATTTACCCAAGTCAAGTGGCTCTAGACCATGGAGCGCGTTTACAATAAGGTTGAAACGCTCACTAAAGTGACTACTTGATTGGGAAGGGATATGCCCACGCGTTTCTATGACAAGTTTCGGATTCTATCGCGGTTCATGTTGGACATGATCTTCATTAGAAGCCCTTAAAGAGTTAAGGGAAACCGCTGAACACTTGAAATCCGAGTTTGAGATGAAGGATTTTGGGAAAACACGATTATGTCTCGGTTTGGAACTTGAGCATCGTGTCGATAGATGCTTAGGCATTTTGACAAGGTCAAGCCTTCAAGCACCCCCATGATCGTCCGTAGTCTTGATCCTGAAAAGGATCCTCTTCGTCGAAAGGATGATGACGAAGATGTGCTAGAGGCAGAAGTGCCTTACTTAGTACAATAGGCGCATTATTGTACTTATCCCAATGCACAAGACCGGACATCTCATATGTTGTGAACTTGTTAGCTAGATATAGCTCTGCGCCAACGCGACGCCATTGGATTGGTGTAAAAGATATCTTTCGATACTTGAGATGTATGAGTGATATGGGCTTGTTCTATCCCTACGAAGAGATGATGGATTCGGACCCATCACACACCAGGTACGCCGCCAACCCTGGCTTGCGTCCACTATCCCCATCCCAAAACGACATGTGTTTTGGAAGGTTTTGCTGATGTTGGGTATCTCTCTGACCCACACAAAGGTCATTCCTAATCCGGTTAAGTGTTCACCATGGGAAAAGACCGTGACATCTTGGAGGTCTACAGAATAGACCCTAGTCGCTATATCTTCGAATAATGCAGAGATCATTGCTCTTCATGAAGTGGTTCGTGAATGAATATGGATTGGATTCATAATTACGCATGTTCGAACAATTGTGGTTTGAAGTCTACCATAGATGAGCCTACGAGCATTTAGGATAATGCTACTTGTTTTGAACAAATGAGGCAAGGCTACATCGAAAGCGATAACACCAAGCACAATCAGCAACAACAGACTCTCCTCGAGATCAAAGTGAACTAGATTCAATCTGAGGACAGTGAGGCAGACTTGTTTATTAAGTCATTGCCCAAATCCACGTTCGAGAAACATGTGGCAAGAATTGGCTTGCGGAAATTATCTGAACTCCCATGATCGTAGTCATCAGGGGGAGACGCAGACATCAGAGGGAGATGTCTACATGTTCACCTCGAAACGTGAAGGGTGTGTTGTGCTCTTTTTCCCCTTCGACCGAGGTTATTTTTGTCCCACTGGGTTTTTGTTACTCGGCAAGGTTTTTAACGAGGCAACGAGAGAAACACCGCGTTTGGGCAACACAAGGGGAAGTGTTCAAGGAAAACTTAATTTGTGTTTAGCCCAAACTCTAGGTTACTTGACCTAGTGGTAATAGGATTTAATTAGAACGATCTATAATCCTAATCAATGTAGAATTACTTTCCTTGTATGATTGAGATTCTATGCATTGTAATCCTCTATATAAAGAGGCCCCTATTATCAATGAGAATACACAGCGATTATCTCTCAATTTCTGATTCCCTACAACAATTACTACATAACGATTGAAAATACACAAATAACTACTTATGAGTCGTTAAATCACGACTCGGTCGACTCCTTCCATAATTTACAATGTAGATAGTAATGTCACTAGATTCAATATTATTGCACACTGCCAAGTTTTTCTTTTGATTAGTTTAATTAACATTTTTTTTTCTTTGTTTTAAAAAAAGAAAAAGAAAAAAAGTGTTAAAGGAAAAACATATTGTGTGCCTTCGTCAAAGTGATTGACGGAGAGGGAATCAAGCAATTACCGATTAACATCAATCAGCATGGATTACGAACCAATATATCAGTAGTTAATGTCATCATTGTAATTGTTCTTTCCATTGTAATTCTCTCCCTATATAAAGGGGTTATGAAATGAAATGAGTAGACCAATTCCAATTCCCATTTTACTTTTACAAGAAGTAAATTTTTCTTACTCTAGCTAGCATTTATTGAAGTTCTATATTTCCGAACCAAAACAATATCATTGTTAGCAAGAAATGTTTCTTGTATCGATGTGACCAACAATTGGATGATACATATTAATCATACTAGAGGCCGTATATTGACTGGTTGGGACTTTGGACTTGAGAAGCTGGTCCGATCCAAACTGACAACCAAAGGTTTGACATGGTTCCTCTTACCAAAGTTCTTGGTTCTTTGTAAAATCAAATCGAATAGAATATTATTGGTTTAGTCTCGATTTTACTAACAAGGAATGCCCAAAATCCAAAACGAACTGAAACATACGCCAATTTTTATGTGTCATGATATTACTAGTTGTTTGGTAAAATCTACGTAGATTTGGCCAGAGTTTCGTCAATTACAAATTTAGGTGAAAATTTGAAAATTTATACCAAATTCAGAGGCATTATTTAAGCACAAAATGAAAAAAATACAGAAATATAAATTATATCTTATACGACTTGCAATTTCATGTATTAGGAGGCCGGCTTCAATCATAAATAAGACCTTTTGGATATTATAATTGGAAGTGCATAATGCCAGTGCATGGGCACTCGTAATCTGACTTTTTGTCTCAAATTGAAATATTATGGTTGGTTAATGGTTAGGATCATCTAGATGAGTTGGTGTGCCCAATAATGTTTAACATAAAAATGTGTCCCAACTATAGTACTTCAATTTGAGCCAGAGGTCAGATTAGCAGTGACATGCATAATAGGTTTAATATATCTTTTTTGGAAAATAATACCTCTCCCAATACTTTATTCTCAAATTTATTTTTATTCAATAAAAATATTTCAAATCACTTTCTTTTGCGGCGATCTATTTAACAACTCAATAAAATATTGGCATTGCGATAAAATATCTTATCGCTTTAGTAAAGTAAATGAAATTTTCCAACCCACTTCGAATTTAAATCCTGAATCTGCGACCGACAAAAGGAAAATGAAAAGTAGCGCACCCACATGTCTTTCAGCCTTACAGGTAGCTACTAATTAAGAAGCATCTTTGCATGTAGAAGAACATTTGTTTCTATCCACTGCTAAGAAGATTAATTTGACCAATTTGAGAGAGAGAGAGAGAGATAGAAGCGGAGAGAGAAGATCAGAAATATGGCTGAGGGTGTTGTCACAGTTGTGGCTGAAGGGATCAAGCCTCTGGGAGACTTCATCATTCAGCAAGCGAAGTTCTTGAGCGGAGTCAGCTATCAAGTTGAGCTTGCACAAGTTGAACTTCACTTGATCCGCGGCTTCCTTCGAGATGCAGATAAAAGACAAGGAGAAGAAGAGGTAGTCCGCATTTGGGTTAAACTGATTAGAGATGCTGCTTATGACTTGGAGGATGTCACTGAATCTTTTGCATTGAAAGTGGCTTCCAGGAGGAGAGGAGGTACTGTGAAGATTGTTCTCAAAAAGTTTGCCTGCATCTTTAATGAAGGACTTGATCGATACAAGATTGGGTCCGAAATTGAGGATATTATGACCAAACTTTCTCATCTGAGGTCGAGTTTGCAAAATTATGACATCAGGCAAATAAGAGGGGTTGAAAGTGTGGCTTCAGTTTTCAAGGGGCAACGAGATAGGAGGCTAACTTATGGTCATGAAGTTGAAAGTCATATTGTTGGGTTGAAGGAAAACACGGATACCCTGGTGAAAGAGTTGGTAAGAGAAGGAAAACGACACCGTGTTGTTTCTATTTGGGGGATGGGCGGCTCCTGAAAAACCACTCTTGCAAAACAGGTTTTTCTTCAAAATGAAGTTAAGCGTCATTTTGATTGTTCTGCTTGGATCTGTATATCTCAACAATGTGAAGGAAGAGATGTTTTGGAAGAGATTTTCATTAAACTCAGTTCCCCAACACAAGAGCAAAGGAAAGAAATTGCCAAGACGAGAAAGGATGAAATAGCAGAGAAGGTTTGTAGTATCCAACGAGAAAAGAGAAGTCTGGTGGTCCTTGATGACATATGGACTCACGAGGCTTGGGATTCCATAAAAGCTGGATTCCCAATCAATGAGGAAACAGAAAGCCGGATATTACTCACCACTCGTAAGAAAGAAGTTGCCTCGTTTGTATCCAGAAATGATTTTCTCCACCAACCTCAACCTCTAGATGACAAGCAAAGCTGGGAACTGTTTGAAAAGATTGCGATATGTAGAAGAGAGGAAACAGGTATAATGTCTTTTTGTTTTTTTTTTTTTCCAACCTATCTAGCCTAAGGTAGAAAATTTTGCATTCCAAACATAATACACCAGTTACATCGATATATATATATACACATATATTTATGTCAGACAGCACTTGTCAATTCACTAGTAATAGCTAAATCTCTCTCTTACTGAGTCCGGATACTTGTTTTATGCTGATGAATTGGTAAGCAAAAAAAAAAAAAAAACTAATTATTTGGTTTCTTTTCCAGACCAGGAAATTTATGCAAAGAAGAGAGAATTAGGAAAGAAGATGCTTGATCGTTGTTCAGGTTTTCCATTAGCCATCAGTGTGCTCGCTGGTCTTTTAAGTAGAAGAGAGACAGATGCTGAATGGGAAACTGTACTTGGAAGTGTTGATGCATACATAATGAGAGGCTCAAATGTACTTGAAAGAGAAAACACTGGTCAAGAATATGGTGTATCGGGTGTCTTGGCATTGAGTTATGATGACTTACCATCTCACTTAAAACTCTGTTTTCTATACTTAGCCCATTTTCCTGAGGATCATGAGATACCGGTAAAAAGATTGACTCAATTATGGATTGCAGAAGGTTTTATAACTTCAACGTCAGAAATACATGTCTCAGTGGAAATATTGGAAGAAGTATCGTATAGTTGCCTAGTTGAATTGGTGGAAAGATCTATGATTCAAGTTGCAGAATATGGTTTAAGTGGGAAGGTGAAAACTTGCCGTCTCCATGATCTTATGCGAGACTTGTGCTTGCAAAAGGCAGAAGAGGAGAATTTTCTCCGAATTATTAACTTTTCTGCGGGTCTGGTACATAAGACAGCACTAATTGGTAAGGTTCGAAGACTTGCCATCTACTTGGATGAAAATGTTAAATATGAGTTGAGTAGTAAGGTTAGAAGAGATGGCCACGTTAGGTCTCTATTATACTTTGCCCCAAAAGTGGAACAAAAGAATAATGCGGTCAGTATTCAATGACTTCAAATTGCTTAGAGTTCTTAAGTTTGAAAATATATACAGAGATTTTGACTTGCCAAAGACGATTGGGAGTCTAGTCCACCTGAGGCTTCTAAGTCTGAAGGATAGCGCATTTCGTGCGTTGCCATCATCTGTATATAATCTGGTACTTTTGCAGACTCTAGATCTTCGTGGTTTTGCTTTATTTCCTTTTTGGTTTGGTCGGGACAGGGTGACCAAAATCAGAAATGTGTTTTGGAATATGGAGCAACTGAGGCATTTATATTTACCTGCTGAGCACTCTGTATGTGGTAAGAAACTATCATTAGCACCGCTGTGCAATTTGCAGACGTTGGTCAATGTTTCAATCAAGAATTGTGATTTGAATGATCTTGTTCAATTAACCAATCTGAAGAAACTATGCATAACTGCATCACAGTCTAGTGACTTGCAAAAGTTGAAGGACATGTTGATATCAAGAAGCATCACATTTAAACATCTTCGGTCGCTATCTCTGACGGCAGGCCGACATGTTAATGAGGATATACCAAGAGATATAGTTTTAAGGTGTCCTCATTTATGCAAGCTGCTCTTGAGGGGGAAAATGACAGAGTTACCGGAAGAGCTCCTGGACTATGCAAACCTCAACAAGATAACATTGATTGAAACAGATCTGAAGGTTGACCAGATAGAAATAGTGGAGAAGCTGCCCAAGTTACGGGTGCTTTACCTCGGTTGGCGTTCTTTCGAATCAGAAACAATGGTTTTCTCCCAAGGAGGCTTTCCTCATCTGGAATTTCTTACCCTTTATTCTTTGTATAAATTGAAGGAGTGGAGGGTGGAGAAAGAAGCCATGCCTAGTCTTCAGAGATTGCGCATTGAATGGTGCGAACAATTGCGGGCAGTTCCAGCTGGGCTTCAGGATATTACTACCCTCAAGGAATTAACAATTAACGGGATGAGCAGTACATTCTGCAGTAGAGTCGAGGAAGGAGGAGAGGATTTCTACAAAATCAAACATGTGCCTTCTCTTATAATCACAAATATTCCTTAGACGAGGAGCCAGAAATGGAGGAAGTAGCAGGTGCGTCTCAAGTAGTTGCGGGTCCAGCCGGTGACTCTCATCAGGAATCAACTGTGGACGGTATGTGATTCAATCCCGTATTGTCATACCATAGTTGTGTGATCAAGTTATATACTAAATTGTTTACTGGTTGCTTGTCTAACTTTGATTAATATATTCATGCCGGTATTTCTTGATTATGATGACCAGCTCCTCCTCCTCCTCCTCCTACTGATGAGAAAACAGAGGAAATACAAGCTTCATCCACTCCTCAGTGAAATCCACAAGTTCGACTCTGTTGCTCTGCTTGACCACATATAGATACAATAGAATCATACTGAATCGGAATCTTTATCACTTGCTGCAGCCTGATTACAACCGACGTGAACAAGGCTAGAGGCTTCATTTTGATTACTTGCACGGGTGTACTTATGGTCAGTTTCCACATTTAGATTGGGCCGCAAGAAAAGACCTTTTCTCACCCATATGGTTTGGTAGCTCACTTTATGTTCTTTGGGCTTTTTCCAGATGGCCAATCCCACACGGCCCTTCTTTAATTCCCCATTGCCTCTCTTTCTTCTTCCGCCGCAACAGCAGGAGCCGCTTTACACGGACCAGTCACACAGGTATGTCTCTTTCTTCTAAATTATGCTTTCTTTCCTTACCTCGGCTTTCAAATTAGGTTGGAATACGTGTCTTTTTTATCCTCTAAATTTGATTTTTACGGTATAATTACTCAGTTATGTTTACATTGTAATTTAATATCCAAGTCTACATTCTATGGGCTGTTTTCTTCCGCGGCAGCTGCTGTGACTTATGTGCCAGTTTCTTCTCTTTTCATTTCTTTTCCTCACCTACCTTTTCATATTACCTTTTACTTCTCTTCTAATTTATAGCATTACGGTTTAATTCAGAATTTTAGGTTTTGGATTAGCGGGTGTTAGGTTTACATTGTAATTTCTGGTTAGCTTGACTTTTCATTCTGGAATTGAAAGTTTTCCAACTCTTTATCACTCTAAAAAAGAAGGAAAATACAAATATATGATGTTTCTTCTTTCCATATCGTAGTTGATCATGTAAAATGATTTTTATTGGTATGGAGAATCAACTTTTGATGTCAACATGTTTGTGACAATTTTTGTTCTTTGTAATTCCCAAGAAATCTCACTAAGGTGGGTTTTGTAAATTATCAGCAAAGACAGTGATGCAAATGCTGAAAGATTGGGACTATCTAATTGTTGATCATGATCTCAACATCACAATGTCGCAGTTTAAAAACAAACATGGAGAGAACATGAAAAGGGAGGACCTTACTATCAATAGAAGGAAGAGAGGTGACGAGTCTGATCAGATATTTGATTTGGTATTTAGTGTTCTTGAAGTAGTATTGTTCGGGGTTCTAACTGATGGTTGTTGTGTACCAGATTTATGTGTTTTTTCCCGACGAACCCAAAGTTGGGTTCAAGACAATGGAGAGTTACATCACACGCATGAATCAGGAGAATGTGATTAGAGCAATCTTAGTTGCTCAACAAAATCTGACTCCTTTTCCAAGGACCTCCATTAGTGAGATGGGTTCAGAGTACCACTTGGAGATTTTCCAGGTGAAGTTTAATTACTTAAATTTTTTTTCAAATGTAGTTTTGTTCTTGAAATCTTGTGATTGTCAAGATAGTCTGTTACCTTACATATTAGAAACTTAAGGTACCAGAAACTTAGTGTCAGAAATATGAAAACTATACACAGATTGGTCTATGCTGAATAATTAGAATGTTAATTCCCAACCACTTATGCATTCGAGAGCTTAGTTTATCTCTATTCTAATGCCGTTTTTTTTTCACAAGTAATGTGATCGAAGGCACCTAATAATTCTGACACTTAAAATGACAATTTGTATGCGTAGTGTTATCTGATAATGCTAGTTAATAGAGATGCCCAACGGATAAAAGCATCAAACTATAACTAGGCCTGTCTTGGGTTCCAAGCGAAGCTGAGAAGGATGTTCTTATTGCTATCTAAAGCAGCATATCTGTATGGTGTTTGCACATTGGGATAACAAAATAACATTCGGTTTAATACGACGGTCTCCTCTAAAAGAAAAAATTAAGGATATTTTGAGGATTAGATTGCACTTTGTGATTTTTTATTTTGTTAGAGGAACATCTTCAACTAATCCTGGTGCAATCACATTAATTTTTTTTAATAATTATCTCACCTTAATATGTATTGGCTATTCTGTGTGCTGTTCAAAATTAGAAGATTTTGTTTTCTGAGTTAAGTCTATTGGTTCAGGAGGCAGAATTGTTGGTGAATATTAAAGAGCATGTTCTAGTTCTTGCGCATCGGGTTCATGCAAATGAGGAATATAAGAGTTTGCTGGAGAGGTACATTGTGAAAGAAACACAGGTCAGTCCTGAATAATGCTAATGCTAATTTTGAATTCAAGATATTTGAATAACACTTGACAAATGCTTGAAGTTAGATGCATATACACACTAACATTGTGCTACAAGTCTCTTTAGTAAGTTCTTTTTATTGTTTCGGGGTGGGCATATTTTGTTGGTGGTGGTGCTTAATCTATCTGTGCACCCTCCAAACAATTTTAACAAACTGTTGATCTTTTTCTAGATTGGAATGTTTAAAACACATCTTAGTTTTCTTTTCCGTGGTTATCAAACTGATTTGGATACCTAATTCATTTTCATACTGGGTGGATGGTGTTCAGCTTCCTCTTATTCAGGTGATTGATCCAATTGCAAGATATTACGGGCTTAATCGTGGACAAGTTGTGAAGATAATCCGGCCAAGTGAGACTGCAGGGAGATATGTCACCTACCGTTACGTTATCTAAGTACTTTTTTTGTAAGCTGAAACCTGGATTGCGTTAGTGTTATTTATAATTATCGTAATGGAAGGTTAGCTCAGAAGTGAACATTGCAGTTGGGATTTTGCAAAGGCCTCCATTAGTGAAATGGGTTCAAAGTACCACTTGGAGATTTGAAGGATTGGAGAGTGGAGAAAGAAGCCATGCTTAGTCTTCAGAGATTGCACATAGAATGGTGCAAACAATTGCGGGCTGTTCCAGATGGGCTTCAGGAGATTACTACCTATGCCGAGTTGATTCTGCAGTAGGGTTGGGGAAGGACGAGAGGATTTCTACAAAATCAAACATGTGCCTTCTCTTATAATCACAAATATGGATTAGACGATGAGCCAGAAATGGAGGAAGCTGCACATGTGTCTCAAGTAGTTGTAGGTCGAGTTGGTGACTCATCAGGAATCAATTGTGGACGGTTTGTGACTAATTCACTCAATCCCGTTTTATCATACCATAACCTTGCATACTTTTTTTTTGATATTGTGATCAAATTTAGATATTATTTACTAAATTTTTTACTGATCAGTTCTCTAACTTTTATTAATATAATGCTGCTGGTATTTCTTGATTATGACCAGCTCCTCCTCCTCCTGATGAAAAAAACAGAGGAAATACAAGCTGCTTCCAGTCCTTATTGAAATCCACTAGTTCATTCTATAAACTAGGCTGCGCTCGGGTACTTTTGGCAGCCAGTTATTTGGCTGTTTGCTGTTGTGAGATTATGTGCGGAACACTAAAATTGGGCCACATGTTATGTCCTTTTCTAACATAAGGTAGCCCGTTCTATGTTCTTTGGGCGTTTTCAGATGAGATAGTCCCATACGGGCTGCCTTTAATTCTTCCTCACCCTAATTCTCCCTTCCCTCTCTTTCTTCTCGGCTCTGCTGTGAGTTATCTCTCCTCCTTCCTCAATCTTCAAGCCCGAGTTTCCCTCATTGCTTCGCACAGATTAGTCACACAGGTATGTCACTTTATTCTAAATTACGCTTTCACATTAGGTTGAATACCTTTCTTATTTTACCTCTAAATTTGATTTTTCAGTATAATTAGCCCAGGTTTTGTTTTACAGTTAGTTATGTTTACATTGTAATTTCTGGCTAGCTTGACTCTTTATACTGAAATTTGTATTGATGATAGAATTATGATAACTTTTATTTATCCATCATGCTCATCTCACAAGAAGTTTTAGGATTGATTGTTGTCCTTGTTAAGTGTTGAAAAGAAGAATACAGTACAGAGGACCAAGTATATGATAACTTTTCTATACATATTGTAGTTGATCATGTAGAATAATCTCTAATGATATGGAGATTGGAGAAGCAATTTTTGGTACCCACATGTGAAAATATGGAATTTTGCAGTCATGTTTAATTTGTGACAATTTTTGTTCTTGTAATTCCAAAGAACCTCACTAACAAAAAGATAGGTTTTATAATCTTTCAGCTGAAGGATGGGTTTAATTGAAGAAGAAATTACGGGGCTTTATAGAGTTCGAAAAACAGTGATGCAAATGCTGAAAGATTGGAACTATGTAATTTCAGATCGGGATATCAACATTACATTGTCACAGTTTAAAAACAAATATGGAGAGAAAATGAAAAGCGTAGACCTTACTATGAATAGAAGGAAGTGAGGTTACGACTCTGATAAGGTATTTGATGATGCTACTTAATGTGATAGAAGTGGTATGTTCAGCTTCTAACTTTGTTGGTTCTTGTCTACCAGATTTATGTGCTTTTCCCTGACGAACCAAAAGTTGGGGTCAAGACAATCAAGAATTACATCAAAGGCTTTGTTCAGGAGGATACAGACAAATGCATCGTGGTTATCCGACAAATCCGACTTCTTTTGCCAAACTCTTCATAAGTGAGATGAGATCAAAGTACTAGCTGAATGTTTTCCAAATTAAGTTTTAAATTGCATAAATTATTGTTTGAATTGACTGCTCTTGATATCTCGTGAATGTCATTATAGTGATTATACTCTAGTAAAGAACCAGAAACCTAATATCAGAAACATGCGGACTATACGTAGACAGGTCTATGGTGAATGGCTGGCTTAGTTTATTTGTATTCCAAGGCCTCTTAAGGTTGACAATTGTGATCAATTGCTTAATAGTATTGTTGTTCTGATGAAAAGGATCCACCCTCTATTAAGAATTACAAATTGGATGTATAGATTCTATATAGGGAGGCCTAACCAACAATAATTGTATTTATTTTTTTTATTTTTTTATTTTTGAGAATAACAATAATTGTATTCAAACTTGTGCTGCTGCCAAAACATGATGTTTGTTTATATATGACCTCTATTTAATATACATCAACACTAATTGAAACGTTAGTTATTCTGAAAGTGTTCTTAACTGTATTGGTTCAGGAGGCAGAATTGTTGGTACAAAAGCATGTTCTAGTTCCAGAGTATTGGGAGCTTAAAAATGAGGTAAAGAAGACTTTGCTGGAGGGGTAAACTGTGGAAGAAACACAAGGTCAGTTCTGAACAATGCTAAGATATTTGAGTACTTCCCAACACATGCTATTGCCTCAAATTAGATATGTGCACGCACTAACAATGTCATACTTGTCTATTTACTTCATTTATCTAATTGTTTCAGGGGTGAACTGAAGGAATTGTGTCCTAAAACAATCATTTTGATGTAATTATTATTGTAATTATTATTAATCAAAAGGGCAAGTTTATTGTTCATTGCTTATATTTGATATTTGATTGAACAAGGTCCAAGGAATATGAGTTAAAGAGAAAGTAATCTAAAGAGTTAGATGTGTGAGACCTTTACTCTTTCACACTCTTATCCTAAAAGGTTCCTAGTCATAGGATTATCACTTGGACATTGATAATCCGGAAAGACTAGCACATACTATGTGTGCTCAATATGGAGGATGATATGTCTCTTGTCATTTGTGTGGAGACACTAATACAATTATGTGGGTGCACTTAATTTAAAGAGTACACTGAACGCGATCATTAGAGTTCTTGTATGGAGTCTTACTTACATGTCAAACTTGAACTCTAAATTGCAATAATACAAATTAGTCATTTGACCTGAGACACCATAGTTGTCTTATGAGTAAATTGATTATTTCTTGATGATGCAATAATATTGTGTCCCTTAATGGATATAATAGATGCATTCATTGGTATAATCAATTCGGTCATGGAGACATGTGAGTGTACAATAAGGAATCTCTATCCTTAAGTAAATAAGGTGTATGTTCAAAGATGTGATTCAATGAGTCTTTGGCCAAAGCATTGAATGAGATTAAAAAGAAGTTTCTAATCAAATTCTAAGAATCACATAAGAATGAAAATCACACTAGGGGATTGACATATCAATTCCATACCCCGATGATATGATTTAGAACATAGTGTTAGAGAAGGACCGTATTGTATTGTAATTCCAATTGAATAGGTTCTTTGTCATTCTACATTAACTAGGGTAGTCATGATATGTTGCAAGACGTCACTCATGACTTGTGAAGTCCCCGAGGATTAATAAACATTTATAATCCTAATAACAAGGGAGAATCAAAAATGGAGTTTTTGATTCGTAAACAAAATAGAATGGTTTCTATAAACTTCACTGCCTTGTTAATTAGAACCTAAGAGATCGCACACCATATAAGTGGATCATTGAGATTGTATATGAAGAAGATTAAACAAGAGTTGGTTATGACCAAATAATTAATTAGATTTATTATTTGGACATAATTAGGATTTTCGGGTAAAACCGAACCTATTGGGCCTAAACAATTGTCGGGTTTTTGGTGTGGACTTGGGCTTCACTAAATGAGATTTAAATGAAAGCCCAAGACACATTTTTAGTGCCCAATAACATGTATGGACCAACCAACATATTGGCTTTATGAAAGCCAATATTTTTCTTTTAGTAATTGGAGTTATTTCCTATTATATAAAAGTGAAAGCATGGACATAATAATAAGTGTGTCTCCACACTATTATTTTCAGATTTGAGAGAGAGAGAGAAAGAGTTCTCTCTTGGTCCATTACCAAATTAAAGGAAAGAAGAACACTTGCATAATTTCTTCTTTTCTTTCATCTTTCTTCATCTCTTGATTCACTTGGTGAAGATCCTTAGAGGCCATATCCTTTTGTGGCTTTACTTGTTACATCAAAGAGAAGATTACAAGCACAAGAAGGAGTTCTTAATCCAATGTGCTTCAAGGTGGAGGAAACACACACAAGGAGAGATCAAGGAGAGGAACTTTGGTGGTTCACTTGGATCGGATTGAGATCACGCTCCAAGGGTGAGTAGAACATAAACTACTTCTTTGTTCTTCCTTACTATGCATGCTATGTTTATATACATATCACAATAAGCCAAGATCATGGGTTAAAGGAATGGATTTTATGTTTAGTTAGTAGTTTAATGGTTAAACTAATTCCGCACTAATTAAAAAGTTTTGAAATCCATCCATTCCTTCATGACCAGACTATCTTTGCTGGAGAAGTTTCAGCAAGCTTGACTGGAGCACTCAAAATGTCACGAAGTTTGAGGCTTGCCAGGAGTACAACACTATTTGTATCTATAATCCCATAATTTACAGTATAGATACTAATATCACTAGATTAAATAGTATTGCACACTGCCAAGTTTTTCTTTTGATTAGTTTTACTTAACATTTTTTTTAGAAGTTATTTTTCTTTATTTTAAAAAACTTCTTAAAAAAAAAAGAAGTAAATTTTAGCATGCAAGTCTTGGCAATTTATTATTGAAGTTCTATATTTCCGAACCAAAACAATATCATTGTTAGCAAGAAATGTTTCTTGTATTGATGTGACCGACAATTGGATGATACATATTAATCATACCAGAGGGCGTATATTCACGGGCTGGGACTTTGGACTAGAGAAGCTGGTTCGATCCAAACTGATCATGATATTACTAGTTGTTTTGTTAGTAAAATCTACGTAGATTTGAAAATTTATACCAAATTCAGAGGCATTATTTAAGCACAAAATGAAAAAAAAAAAATACAGAAATATAAATTATATCTTATACGACTTGCAATTTCATGTATTAGGAAGCCGGCTTCAATCATAAATCAGACCTTTTGGATCTTATAATTGGAATTACATAATGCCAGTGCATGGGCACTCCTAATCTGACTTTTTGTCTCTAATTGAAATATTATAGTTGGTTAATGGTTAGGATCATCTAGATGAGTTGGTGTGCCCAATAATGTTTAACATAAAAATGTGTACCAATTATAATACTTCAATTTGAGTCAAAGGTCAGATTAGCAGTGGCATGCATTATAGGTTCAATATTTTTTTTTTTTGGAAAATAATATCTCTGCCGGTACTTTATTCTCTCAAATTTATTGTTATTCAATAAAAAATATTTCAAATCACTTTCTTTTGTGTAATCTATTTAACAACTCAATAAATTATTGACATTGCAATAAAATATCTTATCGCTTTAGTTAAGTAAATGGCATTTTCCAACCCACTCCGAATTTAAATTCTGAATCCGTGGCCGAAAGGAAAATGAAAAGTAGCACCCACCCTAGCTTTCAAAATAGAAAAAGAAAAGTAGCACCCACATGGTTGGCACTTGGCACCATGTTTCCTTATTTTCAGATTGCATAAATGGAGGTATCTACTAAGAGCATCTTTTTTTTTTTGGGTAATGTACTAAGAAGCATCTTTGCTTTGCACATAGAAGAACATTTGTTTTGTTTTCCATCCACTGGTAAGAAGATTAATTTCACCAATTTGAGAGAGAGAGAAGAGGAGAAAGAAGATCAAAAATATGGCTGACGCTGTTGTTTCAGTTGTGGCCGAAGGGATCAAGCTGCTCGGAGACTACATCCTACAGCAACCAAAATCCTCAAGTGGAGTCAGCTATCAAGTTAGGCTTGCACAAGTCGAGCTACACTTGATGCGTGGCTTCCTGAAAGATGCAGATTCAAGAACTGGAGAAGATGAAGTTGTACGCATTTGGGTAGAACTCATTAGAGATGCTGCTTAAGTGCTTATGATTTGGAAGATGTCATAGAATCTTTCGCCTTAAAATTGGCTTACAGGAGGAGAGGAGGTACTGTGAAGATTGCTCTGAAAAGGTTTGCCTGCATTTTCAGTGAAGGAGTTGATCTTCACAAGATTGGGTCGGAAATTGAGGATATTATGACCACACTATCTCATTTGAGGTCGAGTTTGCAAAGTTATAACATAAGACAAGTAAGTGCGGGTGAAAGTGTGGCTTCTGCTTTTAAGAGGCAACGAGATAGGACGCTAACTTATGCTCATGAAGTTGAAAGTTATATTGTTGGGTTGGAGGAAAACACGAAAAGACTGGTGAAAGAGTTGTTAAGAGACGGAAAGCGTCACCGTGTTGTTTCTATTTGGGGGATGGGCGGCTCTGGCAAAACCACTCTTGCAAAACAGGTTTTTCTTCAAAATGAAGTTAAGCGCCATTTTGATTGTTTTGCTTGGGTCTGCATATCTCAACAATGGGAAGGAAAGGATGTATTGGAAGAGATTTTAATTAAACTCACTTTCCCAGCAACAGAGAAAAGGAAAGAAATTTCCAAAATGAAAAAGGATGAATAGCAAGGGAGGTCTGTAGTATCCAAAGAGAAAAGAGATGTCTGGTGGTCCTTGATGACATATGGACTCAAGAGGCTTGGAATTCGATAAAAGCTGGATTCCCAATCAATGAGGAAACAGAAAGCCGGATATTACTCACTTATCGGAAGAAAGAAGTCGCCTTGCTTGCATCCAGAAATGACTATCTCCACCAGCCTCAACCTCTAAATGATATGCAAAGCTGGGAACTGTGTGAAAAGATAGCCATCTGTGGAAGCGACAAAACAGGTATTATTTTTCATCCAACTAATACTGTGCTTTTCTAACCCAAGAAAGTTTTGCATTCCATAGAACACCTAGTGTTTTCACAGGCAATTGTTATTATTGTTGCTAACTTTTTGTTTCATCATATGCATGTTGTAAATGTTATAAATTATATGCAAGAACAGCAATATTATATGTTCTAGCAGATGATGATCGACATTCTATCTACTCAGAAGTAAATATTAGAAAGAATAACCATGGAAGGGCCTGTTTTGTTTGTTCTTCAAGAACATGATATGGATCAAAAATGATTTATTGTATATGATATAGATTCTTGACTGCAAGAACTTTTACTTTGACACATAATGTTATCAGTTTTCAGTAATGCCTAAATCTCTCTTACTTAAGTACTATTTCTTTTCTTTTCCAGACTTGCAAATTCATGCAAAGAAGAGAGAATTAGGAGAGAAGATGCTTATACATTGTTCAGGTCTACCATTAGCCATCAGTGTGCTCGCTGGTCTTCTTAGTAGACGAGAGACGGTTGATGAGTGGAACACAGTACTTGGAAATGTTATTGTATACATAATGAGAGGCACAAATGTCCTTGAAAGAGAAAAGACAAGTCAGGAGTGTGGTGTTTCAGGTGTCTTGGCATTGAGTTATGATGACTTACCATCTCACTTGAAACTCTGCTTTCTGTATTTAGCCCAATATCCTGAGGATCATGAGATACAGGTAACAAGATTGACTCAATTATGGATTGCAGAAGGGTTTATACCTTCAACATCAGAAATACATGGTTCAATTGAATTAATGGAAGATGTATCATATGGTTGCCTAACTGAACTGGTGCAAAGATCTATGGTTCAAGTTGGAAAATATGGTTTTAGTGGGAAGGTGAAAAGTTGCCGTCTCCATGATCTGATGCGGGACTTGTGCTTGCAAAAGGCAAAAGAGGAGAACTTTCTTGCTATTGTTAACTTTTCTGTGGGTCCGGTATCTAATGCAACTCTGATTGGTAAGGTTAGAAGACTTGCCCTCTATTTGGACAAAAATAAATATGAGTTCAGTAGTGAGAGTGGAAGAGATGGCCGCATTAAGTCTCTATTATACTTTGCCCCACAAGAGTTCTACCAAAAGTGGAACAAAAGAATAATACGATCAGTATTCAATGACTTCAATTTGATTAGAGTCTTGAAGTTTGAAAATATATGTAGGGAGTTTGAGTTACCAGAGACGATTGGGAATCTAGTCCACCTAAGGTTCCTGAGTCTGAAGAATAGTGCATTTCATGGGTTGCCATCATCTGTATCTAATCTGGTACTTTTGCAAACTCTAGATCTGCGGGGTAAATATTTAGAAGATGGATCTTGTTTTGGGATTGAGTGGGACAGGGATACCAAAATCAGAAATGTGTTTTGGAATATGGAGCAACTGAGGCATTTGTATTTACCTCGTTTGTCTGATGTCGGGGAAAAACTGTCATTTGCTAGGAGGAGAGGGTTTCTACAAAATCAAACATGTGCCTTCTCTTACAACCAGATATATTCTACCCAACTTCGATGAGCCAGAAATGGAGGAAGCAGCAGGTGCATCTCAAGCAGCTGGTGACTTCCATCAGGAATCGACTGTGGAGGGTATCTGACTAATATTGACTCAATCCCGTTTTATCATACCATAACCTTGTATTATTGTGTGATCAAATTAAAGATTTTATTTACTAAATTGTTTACTGATCACTTCTCTAACTTTGATTCATATATTTAATAGAAGCATAATTATACGACATTAATAACGTTAACTTCTATACTTTCTTTGTTAGTTAGTGTATTTTCTCGTTATTTACGTTGTTCACTTGTTTTATAGGTATTTTGAGCAAAGAAGGAGAAAAGAAGTTAAAGAGGGATTGAAAGGCAAAATCGGCAAATCTGCCTGTGCAGATCAGTCAACTTCGACAGATCACTGAGACCAGCTCACAATGATCCAGAGGATGATCTTTATATTGATGGAAAGCTTCAGATGTCTAGTTTCCAGATCTTTTTACGGTTTGTCAATATCATTTTTCTAGAAGAAGTTATGGCCGATTTAGTATAACAAGGTCAAGCTACGCGTGAATCTGAGGTTGAACGGGAATTTATGTTTTGAAGCCCAAATCACACCGAAAAGCCTGAGGACAAGTTTGTGCATCATATTCTGACTTAATGGGCGATGTGAATGGTTGGAATAAGTCATCAATTTCAAGAGCCAATAGGAGAACTCCACCTAAGCACGTGAACCCTAATTCTTTTAGGTTTTGGATTTCCTACACAACAGAAAGATGAAGGCAACCTCTAAGGATATAAAAGGAGATCAATCTGCAGCAGCTCTGGTCTTCTTCTCTTCTCTTCTCTCCTTTCTTCGCTCTTCCTCCCCTTCTTTGTTTTGTTTTCTTCTATGTTTAACTAGTTTTTATTAGTTAGGGGGCTGCTTGAAGCCCCAAATCATGATTGTAAACTTATTATGACTTTCAATTAGTTTTGTTTATCTATTGGATGAGAACCTAATTTCTATCTTCACATTGATGATTCCTTTGCATGTTTTCTTTGGTGCGCAACTTAGATTGCATGTTTAGGATTCTATTGCTAAGAATGATCATTGCCTGTGCCTTGTTTCGAGGGTTCCGTTGAGAGTTCTAGAGTAGTAAATTGTCTATAAGGTAAGTTATTAGGATCATAGGTTAATTAAGACGCGTCATACTCAAGATGCCTTGTGATGTCTCGTTTTTCTATTGCGTAATGATTTCTTTGTGTTAAATCTAGAGTTGCGTCAACGTAGGTTGCATTTTAGAAAATAGGTTAGGTGTAGAGTGTCTCTCAACTAGCATACAAGTAAGGAAGAACAATAGGTTAATTCAGGCGTTGGGTTAACTTGAGCATCTTCATCCATAAATAAATGAAATTAGGTTGAACATGATTCGTTTACTTGATTGATTGGTGGTGGATGCAATTCCTCTAACTTGTTTTATCTTTGATTTTCAAAACCCTGAATCAAGTCTTTTATTTTCGGAGTCGTTCAGTGTTTCGTTTTTATTTAGGGGCTGTGACCACTTACCCAATTTTTGGCTAAAAATTGCCCACTTACTCCACCAAGAGTTTTTTAACCCCATTTACCCAATCTAACAGTGTTTGACAGTATTACCCTTATTTTAATTAACAAATTAAACTTATATCTCTCTCTCCTCACCCTTATCGATTTCACTATCTCTCTTTCTCTCTCTTTCTCTAACCTCGTCTCAGGCTCTCTTTCTCTCTCTCTCTCTCTCTGAGCCACCACGCCCACCACTCCACCGTCGATGTCGAGCTCCACCATCGCCGCTCCGTCCCACCGTCGGACCACCAGAGGATGACGCCATCTAACTCCACGATCCCAACCCCTCTGGGCTTCTCCGGTTTTGTTAGTCAGATGTCCGGGAAGCTCTCCACGCCGGAATCAGGTCTGGGCCTCCCTTGCAGGTCTCGGACGACGTCAAAACTGTGGTCTATTGGGGGGTAATAGACAAATTATTGCCCCCCACTAATTTCTTAACTGTGGTTAATTAATCACTGAAATTAGAGTTTTGATAAGTGTTATGTTGTTTTGAGTTTATTAAAGTACAATAATCTGTCAATGATAGTTAAGTGAAGGGTTCTGACTTAAAACGAAGACATTATTTGGGGGCAGTAATGTGTCTACTGCCCCCCACTAAACCATTAAAACTTACACCAGTTAAGTGAAGGGTTCTGACTTCGTATGAAGACATTATTTGGGGGCAGTAATGTGTCTACTGCCCCCCACTAAACCATTAAAACTTGCATCAGATTCAAGGATTCACAATGTATTGCACTTTATCACAAACAAATCAACAAGAGATGATTACTGTCTCCTAAGAAAGACATTATTGGGTGGCACTAATGTGTCTACTGCCCCCCAATAGACCATCAAACATTACACCGCTTCCTATGTTTCACATATTATAGAAGTTATTCACACTCAAAACAACAGATAATGTCTAAAAACCCACATTTTGAGGGTCAATATTCTGTCTACTGCCCCCCACTAGACTGACACAAACCAAACAATTTTTTTCATTTATCGACTACTGCAATTTAACACTACATTTACTTTGGAATAGCAGTTTTCAGTCCGTCAATAAATAAAGCAGTCATCATTGGTCCCTAATACAAAGTCTACTGGGGGGCACTAATGTAACAAATTTTATGGTTATGACTGCACAATAGCAGATAGCAGTTTTCAGTCCCAGATAGCAGTCTTCAGTCCGTCGTTGATTCCTTCAGAAGGTCAACCCCGGCCTCGCCGAGCTTCTAAGCGACGAGGACCGTTGGCTTGGCGTCGAGCCTGGCCGCGAAGAGCACGACGACGAGTTTCGGCGCCGCGATGGCGAGAGCAGGCGTCGTGGGCGACGACGTCGTCTGGAGAGAGAGAGAGAGAGAGAGAGAGAGAGAGAGAGAGAAATCGGTGAGGGGGGAGAGGGCAAAAAAGTCCCCAAAATAAATAAAAAGAAGAAAAAAAGAATTAATTGGGTAAAGGGGAAATAATCCCTTAGAGTGTTTTGGGTAAACGGGGTTAAAAAACAGTTAGTGGAGCAAGTGGACAAATTTTAAGCTAAAATTGGGTAAATGAGCATTTTCCCTTTTATTTAATTAGTTCGTCAATCAAAACACCTTCAAAAATTATCAAACTTTGTCAGTAGTTAGTTTATCATGTCTAGAGTCTGACTGTAAATTTTCGTGACATTTAGAATAGTTTAGAGTCGTCTGCCAATCAGATTTTATAACTGGACAGTTTAGGTTTGTTTTGTTTTGAGTCTTTAGATTAGTGATTAGACCACAATCTCTTGCGGGAACAATCCCTACTTACCTATACTATTTTCGACATTCTTGTAGGGTTAAGTTATAGGCATTTTTGTGCATCTATTTAGGTGGATAGAAATAGCTTATCAATATTCCTGCCGGTATTTCTTGATTATGATCAGTTCTTCCTCCTCCTGATGAGAATACAGAGGAAATACAAACTTCATCCACTCCTCAGTGAAATCCACAAGTTCGACTTTGTTGCTCCGCTTGACCACATATAGATACAAACAATAGAATCATACTGGATCAGAATCTGTATTACTTGCTGCAGCTTGATTACAACAGACGTGAACAAGGTTAAAGGCTTCAATTTCAGAATTTCCAGATTACTTGCACGAAGTGTACTTATGGTCAGTTTCTTCATGTTTATGCTACGGCAGCCTGTAATCGAACACATTTAAATTGGGCCGCACGGAAAGACCTCTCTCACCCATAGTAGTTCACTTTCTGTTCTTTGGGCTTTTTCCAGATGGCCAATCCCATACGGCCCGCCTTTAATTCTCCATTGTCTCTCACTCTCTCTTTCTTCTTCCACCGCAACAGCAGCTCAGTGTTTCTTCCCCCAGTCCCTCGCCGCTTTACACGGACCAGTCACACAGGTATATGTCTCTTTCAAATTAGATTGCAATACGTTTTTTTTATTTATCCTCTAAATTTGATTTTTACGGTATAATTACTCAGTTATGTTTGCACTGTAATTTGATATCCAGGTCTACATTCTTTGGTCTCAAACCCCTTTTTAAGTTCTTCATCCCGCACGGACGAGGCTGTGACTTGTGTTTCCTCCTCTCTTCCCACTCAGCCAGGTTCTTCTCTTTCTTCTATCTTCTCATTTCTCTTCCTCACCTACCTTTTCATATTACCTTTTACTTCTCTTCTAATTTACACCTTTACGGTTTAATTCAGGATTTCAGAGGGTGTTCTGTTTACATTGTAATTTCTGGTTAGTTGACTTTTCATACTGCAATTGAAAGTTTTCGGGATCTTTATCACTCTAGAAAAGAAGGAAAATACAAATATATGATGTTTCTTCTTTCCATATTGTAGTTGATCATGTAAAATGATTTTCTTTGGTATGGAGAAGCAACTTTTGGTGCCAACATGTTTTTGACAATTTTTTTTCTTTGTAATTCCAAAGAAATCTCTCTAAGGTGGGGTTTGCAAATTATCAGGAAAGATGGTTTTGACAGAAGAAGAAACTACGAGGCTCTATAGGGTTCGAAAGACAGTGATGCAAATGCTGAAAGATCCAGACTATCTAATTGTGGATCATGATCTCAACATGACAATGTCGCAGTTTAAAAACAAACATGGAGAGAACATGAAAAGGGAGGACCTTACCATCAATAGAAGGAAGAGACGTGACGAGTCTGATCAGGCATTTGATGGTAGAGTCTGATCAGGCATTTGATGGTAGTTAATGTTCTTGAAGTAGTTTTGTTCGGGTTCTAACTGATGGTTGTTGTGTACCAGATTTATGTGTTTTTCCCTGACAAAGCTAAATTTGGGGTCAAGACAATGAAGAGTTACATCACACGCTTAGAGCAATCTTAGTTGCTCAACAAAATCTGACTCCTTTTGCAAAGACCTCCATTGGTGAGATGGGTTCAAAGTACCACTTGGAGATTTTCCAGGTGAAGTTTAATTGTTTAAATTATTTTTAAAGTTTTGTTCTTGAAATATTGTGATTGTCATGATAGTCTATTACCTTAAATATTGGAAACTCAAGGTACCAGAAACTTAGTATATGAAAACTATATGCAGATAGGTCTGTGCTGAATAATTACAATGTTACTTCGCAGCCATTTATGTGTTGGAGAGCTTTGTTTATCTCTACTCTAATGCCGTTTTTGATTCACAAGTAATGTTATTGAATGCGCTTAATAGTATTGTCAATATGACACTTCAAAGTGACAATTTGGATGCATAGGGTTATCTGATAACTCTAGTTAGTAGAGATTCCCAACAAAAGCATCAAACTTTAACTAGGCCTGTCTTTGGTTCCAAGCGAAGCTGAGAAAGATGTTCTTATTGCTATCTAATGCAGCATATCTGTGTGGTGTTTGCACATTGGGAGAACAAAAAAACAATATGTTTAGTACGACAGTCTCCTCTGAGAGAAAAAAAAACTTAAGGGTATTTTGAGGGTTAGATTGCACTGTGTGATTTTTTATTTTGTTGGCGGAACATCTTTTACTAATGCTGGCGTAATCACATTACTTTTGGTATATATTCATCTCACATTAATATGTATTAGCTATTCTATATGCTGTTCACAAAATTAGAAGATTTTGTTTTCTGAGTTGAGTCTATTGGTTCAGGAGGCAGAATTGTTGGTAAATCTTGAAGAGCATGTTCTAGTTCCTGAGCATCGGTTCTTACAGATGAGGAAAAAAAGACTTTGCTGGAGAGGTACACTGTGAAAGAAACACAGGTCAGTTCTGAAGAATGCTATATTTGAATAATAACAATGCCTGAAGTTAGATGCTTATACACAAACAATGTGTTACAAGTCTCTTCAGTAAATTCTTTTTATTGTTTCGGGGTGGGCATATTTTGTTGGTAGTGGTGCTTAATCTATCTTTGCACCCCCCAAACAATTTTAACAAACTGTTGATCTTTTTCCGCGATTACCAAACTGATTTGGATACCTAATTCATTTTCATATTTGGTGGATGGTGTTCAGCTTCCTCGTATTCAGCTGATTGATCCAATTGCAATATATTACCGGCTTAAGCGTGGACAAGTTGTGAAGATAATCCGCCCGAGTGAGACTGCAGGACAATATGTCACCTACTGTTACGTTATCTAAGTACTTTTATTGTAAGCTGAAACCTGGATTGCATTAATCTTATTTATAATAGTCCTAATGGAAGGTTAGCTCAGAAGTCAACATTGCAGTTGGGATTTTGCGAAGATCTCCGTTAGTGAAATGGGTTCAAAGTACCACTTGGAGAATTGGAGTGGAGGGTGGAGAAAGAAGCCATGCCTAGTCTTCAGTGATTGCGCATTGAATGGTGCAAACAACTGCGGCCGGTTCCAGATGGGCTTCAGGAGATTACTACCCTTAAGGAATTAAGAATCAACTTGTTGCCTAGTAGATTCTGCAGTAGGGTTGGGGAAGGAGGAGAGGATTTCTATAAAATCAAACATGTGCCTTCTCTTATAGTCACAAATATTGATTAGATGATGAGCCGGAAATGGAGGAAGCTGCAGGTGCGTCTCAAGTAGTTGCGGGTCCAGCTGGTGACTCATCAGGAATCAACTGTGGACGGTATGTGACTAATTGACTGAATCCCGTTTTATCATACCATAACCTTGCATATATATATATATATATATATTTTTTTTTTTTTTGGATATTGGGATCAAATTAAGATATTATTGGCTAAAATTTTTACTGATCACTTCTCTAACGTTTATTAATATATTTCTGCTAGTATTTCTTGATTATGACCAGCTCCTCCTCCTCCTGATGAAAAACAGAGGAAATACAAGCTTCTTCCACTCCTTATTGAAATCCACTAGTTCGTTCTATAAACTAAGCAATGCTTGGGTACTTTTGGCAGCCTGTTATTTGGCTATTTGCTACTGTGAGATTGTGCGGCAAACACTACAATTGGGCCACATGTTATGGCCTTTTCTCACATAAGGTAGCCCGTTCTATGTTCTTTGGGCGTTTTGACAATCCCATACGGCCCGCCTTTTAATTCTTCCTCACCCTAATTCTCCGTTCCCTCTCTCTCTTCTCAGTGCTGCTGTGAGTTGTGTCTCCTCCTTCCTTAATCTTCAACCTCGAGTCTCCCTCGTCGCTTCACACAGATTAGTCACATAGGTATGTCTCTTTCTTCTAAGTTATGGTTTCAAATTAGGTTGAATACCTTTCTTATTTTACCTCTAACTTTGATTTTTCAGTATAATTAGCACTTTAGGTTTTGTTTTTCAGTTGGTTATGTTTACATTGTAATTTCTGCTTACCTTGACTCTTCATACTGGAATTTTGTACTGATAATAGAACTATGATAACTTTTATTTATCCATCATCCTCATCTCACAAAAGTTTTAGGGTTGTTTGTTGTCCTTTTAACTGTTGAAAATAAGAATACAGTACAAAGGACCAAGTATATGATAACTTTTCTATACATATTGTAGTTGATCATGTAGAATTAATTATCTCTAATGATATGGAGAAGCAACTTTAGGTACCCACGTGTAAATATAAATTTTTTGCAGTCATGTTTAATTTGCGACAATCTTTGTTCTTGTAATTCCAAAGAACCTCACTAACAAAAATATAGGTTTTATAATCTTTCAGCTAAATGATGGATTGAACAGAAGAGAAATTACGAGGCTTTATAGAGCTAGAAAAACAGTGATGCAAATGCTGAAAGATCGGGACTGCGTAGTTTCAGATTTTGATATCAACATCACATTGCCAGTGTAAGAACAAATATGGAGAGAAAATGAAAAGGGAAGACCTTACTATTGAATAGAAGGAAGTGAGGTCACGACTTTGATCAGGTATTTGATGATGTTATTTAATGTGGCAGAAGTAGCATTGTTCAGCTTCTAACTGTTGTTGGTTCTTGTGTACCAGATTTATGTGTTTTTCCCTGACGAACCAAAAGTTGGGGTCAAGACAATCAAGAATTACGTCAAACGCTTGGCTCAGGAGGATATGGACAAAGGCATCATGGTTATTCAACAAAATCTGACTCCTTTTGCAAAACTCGTCATAAGTGAGATGAGATCAAAGTGGTAGTTGAAGATTTTCCAGGTGAAGTTAAAATTGCATAAATTATTGTTTGAATTGACTGTTCTTGATATTTCGTGAATGTCATTATAGTGATTATACTCTATTAACTCTACGTATGGGCATGAAGTACCAGTTGGTATCAGAAACATGCGGACTATACGTAGTCTATGGTGAATGGCTTGCTTAGTTTAAGGCAAAACGGACGCGTGCAGCAACATGGTGTCGGTGACGGCAATGGTTGGCTAGGTTCCTGTAGAGCTCGGGGCACGCCACCGACGTTCATTGGAGATGGACGATATGAACTAATGAGGACGGTGGGTACGTCGTCCACCGCCGAGCCAGCTATGCATATTGGTCAGAGATGTTGGTTGCTAACTAGGGTGGATTTGGGCGAGGAGTGGACTGGGATGGGTAGAAGAGTCGGGGGAGAAATGTTTGTTGTTTATTTGTAGGAAGTCAAGTGCAGCTTGCTCTGGTCAATTGGAGGTGGAAGTGGAGGTAAGTACCGACCGAGTAAGATCCTTCGGCACTTAAGGTGTGAAAACCAAGGTGTTTGTTGAGGTCTTGTGCATGTGGAAGGAAATTAAGGTGTGGAAATTCTCGTTAGGAAACACAGAGTGGAAGGAAATTAAGGTATGAAAATTATGGCTAGGAATCATAGAGTGGAAGGAAATTAAGGTGTGAAAATTCTGAGGGACGGTCAAATTGGAGACAGATGATTTGCCTCTAAAGTTGATGAGCCCATTAAGATCACAAAAGCTAACTATCTCGAAAGTGACTAGTTGGGCCCAGGGCTGAAGACAGAAGGGAAAATGAAAAGTAGCACCCACTTACACGGTACGTTGGCTGACTTGGCTCCACCTTTCAGCCTTATTTTCATATTGCATTAATGGAGGAAACTACTGAGAAGCATCTTTGCATATAGAACAACATTTGTTTTCCATCCACTGCTAATTAAGAAGATTAATTTCACCAATTTGAGAGAGAGAGAGGATCAGAAATATGGCTGAAGGTGTTGTTATTGTTGCGGCTGAAGGGATTAAGAGCCTCGGAGACTTCATCTTTCAGCAAGCGAAGTTCTTGAGTGGAGTCAGCTATCAAGTTGAGCTTGCAAAAGTTGAACTACACTTGATCCGGGGCTTCCTCAGAGATGCAGATGCAAGACAAGGAGAAGAAGAGGTAGTCCGCATATGGGTTAAACTGATTAGAGATGCTGCTTATGACTTGGAGGATGTCATTGAATCTTTTGCCTTGAAAGTGGCTTACAGGAGGAGAGGAGGTACTGTGAAGATTGCTCTCAAAAGGTTTGCCAGCATCTTTAATGAAGGAGTTAACCGATACAAGATTGGGTTCGAAATTGAGGATATTATGACCATACTTTCTCATTTGAGGTCGAGTTTGCAAAGTTATAACATCAGGCAAATAAGTGGGGGTGTCGCTTCTTCTTTTTAAAGGCAACGAGATCGGCGGCTAACTTATGCTCATGAAGTTGAAAGTCATACTGTTGGCTTAGAGGAAAATACAAATATACTGGTGAAGGAGTTGGTAAGAGAAGGAAAGCGTCACCGTGTTGTTTCTGTTTGGGGGATGGGCGGCTCCGGAAAAACCACTCTTGCAAAACAGGTTTTTCTTCAAAATGAAGTTGAGCATCATTTTGATTGTTTTGCTTGGGTCTGCATATCTCAACAATGGGAAGGAAAGGACGTATTGGAAGATATTATAATTAAACTCACTTCCCAACAACAGATAAAAGGAGAGAAATTTCCAAAATGAAAAAGGATGAAATAACAAGGGAGGTCTATAGTATCCAACGAGAAAAGAGATGTCTGGTGGTCCTTGATGACATATGGACTCAAGAGGCTTGGCATTCGATAAAAGCTGGATTCCCAATCAATGAGGAAACAGGGAGCCCGATATTACTCACTACTCGCAAGAAAGAAGTTGCCTTGCTTGCTTCCAAAAATGATCATCTCCACCAACCTCGACCACTAGATGACAACCAGAGTTGGGAACTGTTTGAAAAGATAGCGATGTGTGGACGCGACAAAACATGTATTTTTGTTTTCAGCCAACTAATGCATATTTATCTGTACTTTTCTAGCCTCGGGAAGTTTTGCATTCCATAGGACACCGTAGGTCATATGGGGGAATTCATTATAGACCCAATTCCTATAGAATCTAACGAAAACAAAACCGACATTATTTTTTTGGGATTTTGTCCATTTACCCTAATTTTAGGGCTATTTATACTACCTACCCCATTAAGTTTTTTTTTAAATAACAAATTACATATAAGTTATTGACAAAAGATGACTTAACAAATACATCATCTAAAGATTGAATTAAACATATAAGGACTAAATCTTACAAATAAGGACAATGTGCTCTCCACTTGCCACATGTCATGAGTTAATTTACTTTTTTACCCTTAATTATTTCTTTTGACTTCTAATCCCTTTACAATGATCAAATTTTACAAATAAGGACAATCTGTTCTCCACTTGCCACATGTCATAAGTTAATTTACTTTTTTATCCTTAACTACTTCTTTTGACTTCTAATCTCCTTCTGTTATTTTTTTTTTCTGAGAATAATTCTTTATCTTTATGTTACTTTTTTTTTTCCTGAGAATAATCCGTTTATGTTACTTTTTTTTTCCTTGAGAATAATCCATTTATGTTACTTCACAAAATCTCACTCTCCCACTACTCTCATCTCATCATCTAATCTTGCTACTGTACTCATACTCGTCCAGTTCTACTACTCGTTTTCTGCTACTGCACTCGTCATCGCCTAATCTTGCTACTGCACTCATACTCGTCCAGTGCTGCTACTGCACTCGTCATCGTCTAATCCTGCTACTGCACTCGTCTAATAGTTATTTGCAGGAGCAGTAGCAGGATTTTTTCTTCTTCTTTATTGTTGACAGTGTCCATGGTTTAGTAGCAGCTTCATTTGTAATAGCAGGAGCAGTAGTAGAAGTAGGACAGTAGCAAGATTTTCTTCTTCTTTATTGCTGAACATGGCCTTGATTTAGTAGCAGCTTCAAGATCAGTAGCAAGATTTGTTTTTCTTCTTTATTGCTGAATGTGTCCTTGGTTTAGTAGCAGCTTCATTTGCAATAGCAGGAGCAAGAGCAGGAGCAGTAGCATGATTTTTTTTTCTTTCTTCTTTATTGTTGAACGTGTCCTTGGTTCAGTAGCAGCTTCATTTACAATAGCAGGTGCAGAAGCAGTAGTAGGATTTTTTTTCTTCTTTATTATTGAACGTGTCCTTGGTTCAGTAGCAGTAGCAATTAGATTTGTCAATCTATGAATGAAACTAAAAACATAGAAAATCGCATTATTCCCACAGCAAAATTACCAAATCAGTAGCAAGATCACCCTTTTGCACCTAGACAAGTTGCCAAATTGTACATAGATAAAACAAAAACTATCTTCAATTATTGGTTTTCAAGCAAACATTGACATGAGACTGGATCTACAATTAAAACAGAGAACCTCCTAACAATAGTTATCAAACAGTTAAGCGTGAACAAGTATAAAACAATTGAAATTGAAATTGAATTAAACATTAGCATATCATATCATTGATATGATAGTAGCAGATCTGTTCTTATAGCAGCATAGGATGTGAAGCTAGAATACTTGAATTGTAATGGGAAGAAGCAATCACCATGTAGGCAGCAGATAAAGAAAATAATATAGCAGTAGCAACAGTAAAGAATAATTTAACAGAGCCAACAACAAGAACTTGACAAAAACAAAGCTTTACATGCACAATCAGCTCCACTTCCCTCCAAAATTCACAAACCGTAGCTGAAGAAGCCTAAATGTCATGTAATTTATGAGCCAGGATTTTAGATCTGCATTTTTACTTAAAATGCAGTGCACTATGCATGAGCATGAATGTTTCTTATAATTTCCCTGAGGTCTAGTAAATGCACAAATGCATTGCGATACAGAATTGATGCATATAGTAAAGGAATGAAACGAATTGTATAAATTATCAACACATATGTAATAGTAATCATTACAAGAGAGCTAGTGCTGCCATCTATAAGAGAGCTATTAACAGTCCTATCAGTGTCCCACCCACTAAACATATAGGTAGATGGCCTTTCCCTTCCCATGGAACAATCCCAAATTCATCATTATACTTGTCCATTCTTGCTACCAAAAACTGCCACGCTAAAGCACCTGCCCCAGCCTGGTGTTTCTTTGCAAATTTGTAAATGACATCAAAAATAGTTTTGTAAAATCTATAAAACTGGTCTGCCATGCCAAATTCGGTGAACATGACTGGTTTATTAAGTTCTTTCTCACCGTCTTCAATGTGAGAAATCATCCACTTGGTGACAAACTTCAGGTGGTTCTCCACTTCTAGATCATGAAACCTACCCAAAAGTGAAAACTGGTTAGATATATAGCAAATCCTAAAAGGTGTTTTGGGTTTGTTTGAGACACAGTAGCAGTATATAACATTAATAATAGTATATTTTGTCGAGTTCAAAAGATTTCATTAAGTTTCTAGCTGAACTACTTGATGCATTAGCTCATTCATTTATAACTGGTCGATGTGAGGTGCTATGTGATTTGCCTTTTGTTTGAGCATAGTAGCGCTATGTTAACCATGTAGGTTTTACTAGTACTTACTCTTACTGCTTCATTTCTGCAGGCTATCACTTGTTCAGGAACAAAAGGTGAACTGTTACTGGCAGATGTTACTACTTAGTTGAAGAACAAAAATATCACTACCGATGTCAAAGTTGACACTGACTCCAGTGTAAGAATCACATTGTTTATTCTTGTTGCTACTGAATTCACATTGTTTATACTCAATCAAACAAAACAGAGACACAGTAGCAAGCAAACAAGAAGCTCAATCCTCAATAAAAAAAAACCCAGAAAAGCCATCCAATTGAAATTGTAAGATTCAAGTCCATCTACATATCATCACCCTTGACTGCAATTAAGCTCTCTCTCACTGGTTCTAATAAAACCCAGTGAAAGAGAGAAAGAGAGCAAATAACACTGTTCGCGCTCTCTCTCTCTTGATCAGTTGTACCAAAGCAGCCTCAAAAATCAAAAACAACAAAAGGGTTAGAATTTCAGTTTCTAGCACCACCCAGTGACCATATTAAACCTTTACCCATTTACGGATCGATGGATAGATCCAAGATTGTAATACCCAATTAAGTTTTTTTTTTAGACTATTTTACGCTCACTCCTTTGTTACACACACAGAGAGAGAGAGAGAGAGAGAGAGAGAATGGAAAGAGAGAGAAGCCATAGGAGACTTCACCGAGTCTGGTCATCGGCCAACGATCGCCAGATTCCTATCACCAATCACCAGCCATTGGACTTCTCTGGAAACCTAGCCGAAGGTTGTCGGAGATCTCATAGGTCATCGGAGAGGTTTATTTCCCCCCACCCCCAATAAACCTTTATTGCCCCCCAATAAAGGTTTATTGAGGGGGGGGGGCATTAAAAGTTTATGAAACTTCTTCGGAGGCCCCCAAAGAGGTCTTCAGAGATCTCATTATAGGGCCGGAAAGGTTTATTACCCTCCAAATAAACCTTTATTGCCCCCTAATAGAACTTTTGGTTGCTAGAATGTGAACTAATCTCTTTAAAATTAGACAAATAAAACTTTGATTAAGAAAAAAAAAAAAAGGAAATTACATCAATTCAAAACATATATTGCCCCCCAGCAGTCCTTTATTGCCCTTCGATAAAACTTTTTTTTTTCTTTTTTTCTTTCCTTCTGGGCATTCTTCCCCCATTTTACCAACACTGGATGATTCATTAAAGACCAAAACAAAGCCTAAAGAAGAGACAAAAGTCAAAACAAAAACAAAGCCCTAATTAAAATGAAACTTGCGGACATAAACAACAACGTGCATTCAATCCCCACCCATTATTTAAGACTCAAAATAAGCCCATACACCAACATCTCCTCTTTCTCTAGAATAAATGAGACATATAATAGAATTCACCATCTCCCAATGGCAATTTGTAACACCATAGCCTCCAAGCATTCATCTACTTCCACATAACAACAGCGGAACAGAATCGATCACCCGTATCAACGTCTCATTACTCCATCCTTCCTAAACTAAACCTTACATCACTTGAACTGGTGAGCTTAGGACTACCGGAGCTGGTGATAATGGCCGGAATTTCATTTCAGAAGATCTGAACCCGCTTCTGAGTGGAGGTGGTGGAGACCGACCCAATGTGGTAGGCGGGCCGTGCGGCTACGGCGACCTGATGAAAGCCGGTTTCGGAATGGCGATGGTGGGGTTGAGGAGGCCAATATAGTGTTATCGTCGGAGTTCGGAATCGGAATCAGGTCAGGATTTGAGTCCGCGACTACCGGCGGCTCAAGATCCGACAAAGGCAGGATGTTCGCACTCTTCGAGGCCGCACAGACCACAACCCAGTCATCATTGGCCAGAGACTCAAAAACAGAGACGTGGACGAGCTCAGAGGAGCGGTGGAGTAGTAAATTAAGGAAGAAGATGACAATGGAGCATAGGAAAACAGAGGAGCTAAGCTCTCTCCGTGAGTGGGCAATTGAGACGAGGCCGGAGAGGCTTTGAGAAACATGGTGACGATTTCGGAGAGAGCAAATTAGAGTTTGATGTGGGATTCAGAGGTTGAAGAAGAAGAGGGAATTTGAGAGAGAGAGAGAGATAGTGAGTGAGAGAGAGATAGAGATAGATCGGGCTCCGGCTGAACGTATGAGTTAGAGAGGGAGTGGTAGTGGCTGTAATTTATTAATTAGGCTGAGGGCAAAATGGTTATTTGCTGTTAAATTGGGTAGGTAGGAACAAAAATCTGTTGCTGGCGTAAGTGAGATAATTTTGGCTCATTTTGGTACTTTGGGTCAATGAGCTTCTCTTGTTCCAATCTGCACCCAATTATTTTATCTTATTTTTCTAAATTACACATATTGCCACTATTTAAAGCTGATAACATTAGACAACTAGCAAAATTAACTTTCTCTTCAATTACCTTAATTTTAGATTTTTTTTTTTGGGTTCCCTTATTATAGCATTTTTCCTTCTACTCATCATTAACGCTAGAATTATGGAGCCTTTCTTTACATATATTTTTTTGAATTCAAAGGCTTTATAGATTTAAATGAATATGAGATTTACTTTTTAGTAATTTAAACTTTCTATATTAAAGGTAGATTTTTTTTTTCATCAATTTACTTGCAACCTGACTTAAAGGTAGAAGTTTAAGTATTTAACTTATCTAATAGGTTTTTATTTTAATTACAACCTAAAGATTAGACGCGTATGTTTAGCTAACCTCACTTCTAGGAATTTTCATATCAACCTCTTTCTTAGGTATTCTATCATTGCGAGTTGACCATATTCTTAGGTTGAAAATCTCTAACTTATCTCTATATGCATGCATCTATCGATTAGGTAACAATTAAGAACGAACAATGATCAAATTAATATGACAATACACAAAGACAAAGTTCAAATCTAGAAATAGTTACTTTACCATAAGAAAATTCAGGGTACAATGATGAGAGAAAAGAAAAGATTTGAAAAACTAAATCTCATGAATAACATACCTTATTAGTAGATATCATACTTTCTAAAGAGAATATGGTCACGAATGCAAAGATGATACACAAGTTAACAACAAAAAATTTGAACTTCTTTCTTATGATCTACATGAACTGAACTAGTATTTGTATAGTTTGAAATCATGGTGCTATATATAAAAGTTCTACCCAGGGAAAATTTGAAATCGAAACATGCATGAATTAAGCCATAAATCACATACTTTCAAAATGTTTCTATTATACATCAACACTCTGTAAGGAAGGTTGCCTAAGGGTAAATAAGCATATAGCACTACTACAAAAACTGCATCACACAATGGTGGAAATCTGTTGTGTGATGTGCACCATGTCTGTCGTCTATCTCGATGTTGTGTGATGAGCACACTCACACAACGGTGAAACACCGTTATCTGAATATCATAGACACAACGCATTGCTTATAACCGTTGCACCAGTTCTGCGCATGCCAATGCCAGAAATTGGATGCGGTGCATTTTCGATGGTGATCAGACAACAGAAGTAAGTACACGCTGTTATTGGTTAACTTCTCACACAACAGAAACATAACACTCAGACAACAGTAGTAAGTACACACTGTTGTTGGTTAACTTATCACAGAACAGAAAAATATGGCGACTGTTGTTGGTTGTTCCTTCACACAACAGGTATCATAAGTAATTGTTGTATGTGTGAGGCTCAGTGTTGAATTCTTCACAAGTCATACAACATCTTATTTCTATACCGTTATGTGATTTAACATTGGACAACTGATATGTATTCGTTCTGTTGTGTGAGTTTTAATGAGACAACAAAATTTGCTTGGTACCGTTGTGTGATTAAAATTGATTTGTTGTGTGATTAACGATATATACGTATTCATACAACGTAATGTAATTGACTGTTGTTTGATTATTTTCAATTCTTTACCTGAAATATTTCCACAAAAATAATGCACAATATATAAGATTTAGGCATTCAAATACTCTAATTCAACAATCTAATGTACCAAAAAAGGTAGCATTCATATATATATATATATATATATATATATATATATCCATCCATTCCATAAAACCACAGAAGGCATTCTAGCTAATTACATTGAAAGAAAGCAAAAGCTGATACAACATGTAAGTTCCAAAAACATGCACATATGCTGCATGTGAATATATGTATCAGCATATATATAACTGAACAAACTGCCCTCGATCTCCTTCAACCAATTACTTGATGGCTCCTACATATATGACTTGACGACAAATTTTGCCCACTCATTCCGGATTACATCAATGTCCTCTTGGCTATACATGTAGTTGCTTCTCCTCTCCCACTGAAACAGTTTTAAGTTAACAACCCAACATTACCATACAGCTCATTCAAACAAATAGAGAATATCAACTTTAGTAACACAAGTATATATATATATATATATATATAGCTCATTCCTAGCGCGTACCTTACGAACAAACGATAGATCATTATCTTCAATTATATCTCGCATGTATCTCATCACGAAGTAGCCACACTCCGTAGAGCTAGGTTGGGGAGGATATCACTAGGCCAAAAAAGCGAACAGACAACGGACCAAATTCGTTGTGTGATTTGGACGATCTCCGTTGTGTGATGAAAAATGGCACAACGGTGGAAACCCGTTGTGTGAATCACAAACAGTCAACACTTATTTGGTTAAAACTGTTGTGCCTTCTCTCGGCAGATGGCAGCCACAGTTGCCGCGCAATCATGCTGCACATGTCATTGACATCATTCACACAACGAAAGTTGTTTCCGAGCCGTTGTATGAAAGGCGAATCAGACAACAGCATTTTATTTTCTCTGTTGTATGAGTTATCCTCACACTTCACTTTTGGAAATTTTATTGTTGTGTGTTAGTTTTAGATAACGTATTCTAGTTATTACAGTTGTGTGATTGTAAATCAGACAACGTATGTTTGTTAGAACCGTGGCATGTTATATAAGGATTCATTGTGTGAACATTAGAAATTCTGTTGTGTGATAATCGTCTTTTCTGGATTTTGTGCATTGATAATAATGCTCCATTTTACCTAATGAACAGTGACTAATTGTGTGAAGTTTACTATATTCATGCTTGAAATCATTATCCAATGAACAATGATTAATATTTACGCCAAAAGCAATGTGATACATCAATAAAATTCCAATATATCCACCAAATATTGAATCCAAGTAACATGTCATTGCTATAAAGTTTCCTAGCTAGCTGAATTTACATGATGAAAGAAAATATATTTTGCTTCATTGCTTGGTATTCCATGCTTGATCACTTAGTGACTCTTTAGACAACATTTCACTAGATATTCCCAAACCTGCAAATAGAATAAGCAAAATTCAAGGTTATGAAGGAATGATTCAAACTAATTAAAGCTAAAATAGAAGAAAACATTGCAAGGTAACATTACCAAGCCTTGTACACTAAGAGAAGCAGAGCTATAATATATGTGTAAGCATAACAAACAAATAATACAATTTGATCAAACAAACAAATAAGCATATATAACATGAAATCAGCAGATGTAAACAACCCACTTACTCTATCATAGCTAAAAGTTTCAATTGATCAAACAAACAAACACACAAAACATGAAATCAGCAGATATAAACAACCTGATATTTTGACAGATAACAACTCTCAATAGCATGTGGCCTTAATTCCAGGCTAGTCAGTTTTGAGAGAGAGACTTGCAAATCAAAATCATCAGCCAAAATCACCCCAAAGATAAATTTAAGAGTTCACAAACAATCAAATCACTTACTCCTACAGCTAACAATGTTTAGCAAACAACATAGTACCCATCCAAAAGCGAAATGGACATTATTTACAATCAACTGTGTTGTTACAATCTCATTATGGAAGGTTGCATTTAGAATGTCTATGTAATTTCTAAGTCCCAAAAACAAAACATGCTAATAAATATACAACTTTCTTGGGAAAGGTTTTCTGCTCCAAAATTTTCTTAAGGTAAACATGTCTCCAGGAGGAAGGCACCTTTTTGCACTCAAGAAGGATCCTTTACAGAAAAGTTACAAAGAAAGCCATAATAAGATGATAATTGTATAGACTACTAAATTTAACAACAACAAAAAATAGAGCAGATAAACACCCAAGAGATGATATCACTTAATGCAGCTTGTGCTTGTTCTTCACTTTCATCAAATGCAACATGCATGTCTTCATTTGATTTCAACAAATGACAGTTGTATTTATCAAATTATCATATTGAAAAGCTGAAATTAGAAGGAACCATACAATGACAGCAGCCATAAAAAAAAATGGATACAATTGTGCAATTGTAATTATATCAAGACCATCAACAAATTGTATAGCAGCAGATAACATACAAATATCTAAAGTGCCTACGGAACAGTTTACTTACCTCATCGTCTATAGTATCAAACAGTAACTAAGAAAAGTAAATCTTGTTATTTTCTTCAATTCTATATTTAATCTGCCACCAAACCTGCACTTAAGATAAAATCTGTAATTAAGCCTGAATGTGCTTTCAAATTGACAAGAAAATTAGTAATTATGCCTCAGCTTTTACAAAGCATTATCAACTCAGCTTTTTCAAATGTGAGGGTGTACCTGAAACAAAACAAAACACAGTAAGTGAAGCATTAGGGATAATGAAGCTTTAAGGCATAAATGAGGGAGCTACCTTCAGAAAAGTAATCCTATTAAAATCTAGTTATGTCTAGATATATTCAACAAGTCCACGTATTATAGAAGTTAAGTGGACACACCATCCATATTAGAGCATTACTCATTTCTAGTTGACTTTAGCTTATCAAGTTATCCCCTGCCGCAATTCAAATTTACTCAATACAGCGAACTACACATGTACATGAAAATGAAAGCATTTACCTTCTTAGGATAAATTGAGTTGTAGTGCACCTCTGCCCAGAAAATTAGTATATTAACTTCACAAGATATAAGAGTTTTCTATAAAGCTTATGATTAAAAAATAATATACAAGGATATCACATGCAATATGAAGTAAAATTACAAGTATTTAAAGCCAATGGCTCAGGAGATATCAGAAGCCCTTCAATATTGTCACCCCCGACCACTTTTATTCTTCCATCCCTGCATTCACTTTTGTACAAATCCAAAATCTGTAAGTTTAATGGGCCCTTTAACATTACCAAGGATATTTGCTCCCTGAAAAACCCAAATATGTCTGAAAAACCAGAACATCAGAAAACTGATGATAGACTTCAAGAACTGAAAAGATGCAACAAGGTTCTACTCACCACGATGTTCTGATGAGACAGATTTTGTAGAAGCTTTCACTTCATCAAGCTTTTTGATGTGAGCGTATTCATCACATTAAAATTGATGTAGAAGCTATCATATGTATCAACATATATTTATATATATAGAGATGATCCAACACATCATTGAGATCCACACTATTAGTTTTATACCAATGGCTTCTACGAGCCTTTTATGGGGGACATATGCATCTTCTTATTATCTTGAAACAGATTTGTAAGGAAGGATGTCAAAAAGTCCCACAGTAGATACCTCTCTTAGCAAACACAGAGGTGTCTATCCCAAGAAGGAGAAGAACTAAAACAAATAAAGCAAATACAGACTTACAGTAGAATAGTCCCAGCTATATCAAATGCTAACCCCATTTACCGTCACTAGTCTTCACTAGTAATCTCATGATTTAATCTATATTCTACAAAGGTAGAATATTTCCAACAAATTAACAGCCAAATAGTCATCATCAGGTCAAGCATTTCCCCAATCACAGAGCAAGAAGAAATAGTTAATAGTTACATTATCAAGCTTTAATCTTTTCATCAAAGAATCAAACACTCAGATCATATATACTACCTGGAATTCAGCCATTCTATAACTCCCAATTATCTTTCAGTTCAAAAACCAACACACAATACCAAAGATTTCAACTTTGGTCTTGTTTTAACTTCAAAGTTCAAACCAACACACCCCCTTGTCCATTACAGCAAGCTTTGACTAATTCTCAATCAAAATCATAACTAGCAAAGCTGCAAAAGTAAAGCTCACCCAGTGTAGTAATACTTGGGAACGTAGACATCCTGAACAAGCCCAAATCTCTTGCGTCAGCTACATAGCTCTTCCGTTCTGCAAATTAACACAAACTCTAATGAAAAAAAAAACTGAACAAACACCAAAAACACGAAAAGCGAAAACCGAATTCGATTCAAAGAATTGAGGACCTGGAATTCAGAGGAATGTTCCGGACCAAAAGGCTTGCATTATTCTGCTCCCTGCGCTACCTCGGCAGGCTCCTTCCCTGGCCACCGCCGCCGCTGTAGCCTCTCCTTTGGGTAGAGAAGACGAAAGATCGAATTACAAAAGAAGAAAGATCAGAAGAAAATCAAAGCTATGCCATTGACCTCCGGTGTCGTCGGATAACACAGCCTTAGTCAACTAATTGGAGGCCAAAGAGTCCATTGGTGGAGGCGATGTTGCTGGATGATGTTCGGAGATCGAAGATGGAGAAACCAGATCTACTTTCTCTCTCCTAGTACTCTTTTTATTCTCTACGCTTCAATCTCTCTTTCCTCGAAGAACTTCACATGACTCAGCTTTAGTTGTTGGTTTGTAGATCGATCTGAGAGAGCAGTGAGGGAGGAAGAGCTGGAAGTTTTTTAGCTGAAAACTCTCTAAGGCCAAAGTGGGAGTGAGAGATGGAAGGCTCGGGATTTTGCTCGAAGTGAAGAAAGGCTCTGGGTTTTGCTCTTAGACTTGAAAAACGAAAGTGTGTGTAGTGGTTCCCTCGAGTTGTATAAGGCACCACACATTAATTTATATTTTTTTTAATTACTTAGACAACAAATAGAGTTATATATGTTGTCTAAAGTGTAGCAAGCCTGAGGGAACAAAGATGGAAATTTCCCGCCTGTGCAGTCAAAATTTCAGTTTTGGCGCTGAGGTTAGATATTTCTCAATCACACAATAGAATAGTTCATTGTGTTGTAGGAACTTGCAAGCATAACAAACCATTGAAGCCAAATTTACTCGTTTTGGGGAGAGAATGAATGCCATTTTGGAGACTTCTCCAAATTTTGCCACTCACTTGCACAACGGCACATTAAAAATCATTGTATGATGATTTGCAAGTACACTCCTACAACACAAGTAACTAAACTGTTGTACAATTTAGTGGCATCTAGGGTACAATTTGGAGCCAAATTTGAGTCCATGAAGGAGGGAAATCCGCCGCATTTTTTTTTTTGATTCACACAACAGATTATTCTGTAACCGTTGTGCAATGACCTTCTAAAAAAAAATTCAGAATTTTAACCACCTTATACAACGTAAGTTTAGTAAACATGTTGTGTGATTCACTTTCCCACATCACACAACAAATTTTTTTTTTTCGTTGTGTAAAAAGTGTTGTATGTTAAGGTTATTGGCCTAGTGGGAATACCCTAAGCAAGGCAGATACATTTAACAACAAAAGAACATAATCAAAATCTGCAATAGTTTAAAAGGTAATTCAATTCCAACCTAGCTCAAACATACTTACCGCTAAATTCTTCCACAAAACTGAACTCCTGCCTTTCTTGCCTCTGTGTGCATTATACATAGCAATGGCACTAAAGAAAAAAACAAGCACATTATCACTTGCACACATGATTTTTCCCCAACACCATGCAAACAGTGATCGATGTATATATTGGTTCAAGTATAAATAAATTTTGGAGACTGTAAACATGAATTTGAAATAAGCAGGTACTATATATGGAGACTATGACTTACGTATCAACAATTGATCTCCATTCTCCAGTGGGTAACCGCCTCTTCAACGGATCCATGAAATAGACGGTGTCTTCCTCCGGATTCACAACAGTAAGCATCCAATGATTACTACATATAATGAAATAATCAGATTTGTGTTCTCCACCCATGTTTATCAATACTTACACACAAATGCAAAGTTTTACGTATATAACAAAGAACCTTAATGAATCACTTACTCTGCGTTATAAGGCAGCAAGAAAATCTGGTTTGGTTTTGCCGTTAAAAGCCTATCCTTGATATGCTGGGACTGGGCATGACCATCCCCGTACCGGATTGCACCGATCATTGAAGGGTCAACAAAAGCAACCATATCCAGCATTTTATATCGAGTCAATAAATCAAGAAGGTACCTAACATTCCAATATACCAAGTTTGAATTCAGCAACAAGAAATTCACATCTATACATGTAAGGAAATAGCGTATATTACAAAGAATATAAACATCAGTTTCTATTTACCTCTGGTATACCACTATGCAGTTTCCAGTAACTTCCCTCATGCTAGCAATTCTTTCAACATCTGATCCTAGTATAAACGTCTTTCGTTGATACCCAAATACTTCAGACTCCATTTCGAACGTGATAGCATGCCCATCTTTAAATGCCTCTTCACCCCAATTGCAAAGTATCTTCAATGGAGCTGGCAAGGAAGGTGCTAAAGACTTTAAGCTAATTAGTACCTTAGCATTTTCGTCTTCTTCCAGTACCAATTTTTTTCTCTTCCTCTTCTCAGCTTTATCCTTGGTAAATTTCTACAACAAATTGAACTCAACTGATGTAAGATTTTCAAATCTTTGTAGCTACACAATTGAGCAAATTAATTTCAAAAATGAAACTTATTTGTTATCAATTATAATGAGAAATTACCTTGTCATGTGACATTATGACCAGCTCTTTTGGCCATGCTACCCAGCTCCCCATGGCTTGCCTAACAGTTAATATTTCATCGGCCACAGGAAATGGAACTAAGGCTTTCTCATCTACAGCACAATAGACTGAAACTCGCACATTATTATCCCCTAGTGGATAACCATGACAAGTTTGAGAGGAGTCATCGCATTCCATAACAGTAACTAGAGCTACAATATGGTCAATTGACCCTAATGCCAACTTGGCATCAATCTCAACTCCCATAACCTGAAACAAACAACAATACACTCGGTTATAACAAACAGCTCACACAATATATTCATTCATAATTTCCAAGTCATATATAACTATACTACTTTGCACTAGTTTCATATACCAACATATATACCTTTGATTTTTCTTGTTTTGTTGTCAAATCTATATACCCTATAGGGTCATCATGCACCTGAGCTTGATCTTCTTCCAGTTTTGCATTATCTACCACCTCAGCCAACTTGCCCTGGTCATTATGTTTGTGGTTAATGGGGACAGATTTGGCATCCTTCTCCTTCTTCTTGGAAACCTTTTTAAGCACCAACTTTTCTTCCAATGCAGCTAGAACTTTTTGAACTGATTTCCCATCAAAACGAGTCGCTGCTTCTTCCATCACATCACATCTCACTTCACCAACACCGGGAATAGCGGTTTGTGAAGAACTACCCACAGAACCATGCAGATTACTTTTGTCGCTTGTCCCACTACGCCTTCCATCTACCTTTGCTTCTAGCTCTGCAAATTTAGCAATCCAAAATGCCCTTTCTTATGCAATTATCTGCTCCTTAGCCTTTTCAATGATCTTCTCTTTGTGCTCTTGTAAAATCTGCTCCTTGGCCTCTTCAATGATCTTCTCTTTTTGCTCTTGTAGAATTTTCTGCACACTCACTTTCACCGCCTCTTGGATGCTCTCCTTTCTACGTTTAGGGAAATGGAAGTAAATGGAGGGGTTCACATAACCTCCCACGCCTCTCATTCTTCCAGGATGCTCAGGAGTCCCCAAAGCCAACGTCAATACATCATCACTTCCGCTAGTGTTTAGTTCTCCAATAGCAACCTTCTCCTTCAAGGTAACCTGACACATTTATAGTATATAACTTAAGCGGCTCAGCAACATAACATTACATATAGGCATTGATCTGAATCTTGATTGCACTCACAATTTTTTCAGCGCACTGCTTTGTCTCTTCATCCTTGAAGGTCCCCTGCTTGGTCTGACGTGCTTTAATCCATAGTGTTGCTCTATCAATTTCTTCCTCCTCCATTGATTCAGACTACCAAAAAGAATAGTTAATAACAATCGAAGCTCAAAATAATCAAGTACCTAACTTGGGAGAAATATTGTTAACTAACCAGCTCATCCTCCAACCCAGCATATCCCTTACGGGACATTCGATGAGGATATTTGTTCTTGCGGCGCCGCAATTGTTGGGACTTACGCATTTCCTGCAAAACAAATGCACTTAACTAAATATCTTTTCATATGCATCCATTACAAAATTAGGCTGTAACAACTATAATGTAAAACATACCAGAAACTTTTCATTTGTCCGTTCGGCCACTAATGCAGATCATTGTCCAATGATCTGCATTAATAAATCTGTAATCATCTGGAGGATACTTTAAGGATTCTGGGTCATCCAAGAAAGGGATAATGTAATTTGTAGTGAGTCGAGACTTGAACTCCCTCCATTTTGATGCAGCAGATTCAATTACCATTTTTATGTTTTCAGGACCAAGCGCAAATGGCACCTGTTTACACAAAGCATACAACAAAAGTCCCTATAAGTTTCAGCTCTTCCTTCAATATATAATGAATCACCGACTAGTCTTACGCATAAGGAGAGACCAATTTTAATAAGCACCGCATAAACATCACATATCCAACACTATATACCTGCACACGTTGCCATATTTTCTCCTTCTCCTTGGATGTCACTTTTCTCCATGTTTTCCTTATTAATGGTATCTTTCTGCGAGCTAACACACCGATGTACGATTGCATTTCCTTTGCCACTTTCCCACATGGAGTCCCTTTTCTGTTAAAGAGAACTATTTTCTTTTGTCTTAAGCTTTTGCGCTTTGAAATACGAGACATTGTGACACAATGCCGCTTCAGAAGTTTCAATCCCCCCGTCTCTTGATCATCCTTCTTCTTCTTAGATTTCCTCTTCTTCGAAATAGATGCTTCAGAGGATCTTGATGATGAAAAGTCCCCTAACTTGGACTTTGTCTTTGTCTTTGGTTTCAATGTCTTATCCTTAGACTTGCTTGGTAATGGGACAGATTTAGATGGCGCCATTTTCTGCACAAACATGAAGCACATTAGGGACTTATAACAAATTCAATTCATCAATTACCAATGATCATAAAAAAAACACAAATATACCTGGACAGAGTTATTTAAGGCACACAACATATTCAAGAAAGGTAAAGCAAGTACAAGATCTGCTAAGCAACATGCACTATAATATATGAAGCTTAAGTTTCATTCAATGAAGTTTAAACACAGATCAGAGTTCATTACGAAATAAATAAATAAAACAGCACTATAATAAAAGCAACTGCCATATTATCCATCGACAACTATATCTTCTTTTCCAACTCGCAGGTAGCCCATTTCTTCCTCATCAGCTAAGTGACCAGAGAAGTCAATAGATGGCATCGCAGCAGTGACGGGATGGTGATCAATTAAAATGTTACCAACACTACTAGAAATCTGTTCATTTACATCACCACTATTAAATCGGTTGGAATTGCACGCGATGTAAAAAAAGAGTATAAACATCGGCTTATGAAATATCAATTTCTATTGTGATTATAAACATCGGTCGTTAAATTAACTAATGTGTATGCTTTCGTTCAAAAATTTTGAAAAAAATGCGGAGGGACTAAGTTAAAAATTTTAGAAACGCGGAGGGACTAAACTTTCATTCCCTCCAACACTTAAACTTTTTTCCCTTTCTCTGAAACTTTCGAACCCTAATTACTAAATCTCACTCCTTCCAAACCCTACTCCTTCTCTCTCCCTCTCTAGTTTCACAGGTAGCTAGCTCACACAAATCGAGCCATGGCTCCTCCCAGTATTCTCGATCCTCCGGAGTTCCACAAACCCTCACCCACCACCACCGCTCCGCCGCCACCCCAACCCAAATCCAAACCCATCACCGGCTAACCCTTCGTGGACCTGATGGTGGTGAATTTCAACGACGTCGGAACCAAGCACGACCTCCCAATGGGCCTGACGGAGAACGACTCTGCCATGTTTCTCTCCACCGGCAACCCCTGCCTCGATCTCTTCTTCCACATCATCCCGAACACTCCAGGTGACTACCTCACCGATAGGACTCCAATGGTGGTCAGTGTCGTGTCATTGGCTTCTTCCTTTATCGCAGTCACTTTATCATCTTCTTGACCTTCATATTCTTCTTCGTTTTTAACGAAACTAAGGCACGCGCCGAGTCTGTGACTTTGTTTTGCAGTCTCGCCCTTGAGAGGGAAAAAGCTAGCACATGGCTCACACAATTGCTCGGGCCACTCTGGGCCTCACTTAGATTTCTCCAGTCTTTGAAGCCCCAAAGGTTTTGCTCTGCTCCGTTTCGCTGAAATATTTGGAATTCTAAAATTGCTTGGCATGCATTAGTTATTTGTATAGAGATTTTGTTATCTGGATTAGTTTTTGGTGTTAATTTTGGGAAAATAAAAATTTGATCTAGAACTACTTTGTAGCTGTTCATGATTGTTCTTATTAGTTGTTTGATTGATCTTGAGCTTTATATATGTAAAGGATCGATCTATTTTGATGTGGTAATTCGATTTTTGTGTTTATGTGATTGACTTTTGTGGAATTGAAGCTATACATAATATGTGAGCGATTTGATTTGATTGTATCTGGATTTCGTTGTGTGATATATTGATTTGATTGAGATTTATGAAGCTCACTTTCGCAACGAAAGAGATTGATGTAACGGATTGGGTGGGGTGTTGGCTGAGGTCTATCTGAGGAGGACTTCACACCAAAGTCTGGCCAGTCTACGGTTGTTAGGCTTCCTGGTCTTGGCTCGAAGAGGGTTGGCTTGTTTGGGCTTGGACAATTTGATTCGTCTACAGAAGCTTTTAAGGGTCTTGGGGAGGCTGCTGCAGCAGCGGCAAAGACTGCTCAAGCAAGTGATATTGCTATTGTGCTTGCTTCCTCGGAGGGGCTTTCTGCGAAATCTTGCAAACCTTCTGCGATAGCATTGGTACTTTGATAGAGAAATTTTTTATTCTAGGTTCAACTGTTCAAGTTATGGTGATAGTTGTTATAAACAGTGTGGAATTGCTCGACTTGTTGTAGGAGCTGTTTTGGGTATATATGAAGACAATAGGTATAAATCTGAGTCAAAGAAATCAGCTCTTAAGTCTGTGGACATTCTTGGTCTTGGAACTGGCCTGAACTTGAGAAGAAGCTCAAGATGTTGCTTCTGGAATAATATTTGGGAAAGAGCTCACGAATTCACCTGCCAATGTTCTCACACCTGGTTCGTTTTAGCTCTACTATTGCCATTTTGGTGGGCCATACTTGTAATCTTTATGTTGATTGAATTATATCTAGTATTGAATGGATGTGATGATCATTATGTTTTCAGGGAAACTAGCAGAAGAGGCCTAAAAAATTGCTTCCTTATATAGTACGTGATGTTCTATCTGCATAAATATTGAATGAAGAGCAATGCAAATTGAAATCGTAAGTTATTTCTTTTTCTAGAATTCTAGTTGTTGAATGTTGAATTGTTGATGTCTTCATGATATATATATATATATATATATATTGTGCTATTGCCGATTTACCTATTATGTTTACAATGAGATTGGCTGTTAATCTGAAAGTTGAAAGCTTGAGAGTTAAATGCTTTCCTGGGTAAGTTAATCTGCCTTAATTTGCAGGCTTGGTGATTGTATTAAGATATTCTTCTTCTTCAATTCATCAATTGCCCCACCTCCTCTAATTCACATATTTCACTATGACAGAACAAATGGAGGACTTTGAGATTTCAAACCACTGAGCTTCTCTCTATTTTGCTTCAATACCAAAAATCTACTTTCTCTTGGTAAGAACTTCTACTCCCTGTTAAATTCCTGTTCTTAAATCTATTCAAGGTTCTTGTGGAATGTACTTTTGATAATTACCCAGCTTTGGTAACCCCATTAGGATGGATAGGACTGGGATTGTACTTTTTTACTGCACTCTGAGTGTTTGATGTTATGCCTCAAAGACAACACCCAAGCTGAACCAGTGGGCTATTCTATGATTTTCGAAAAACCTATACTCCTTCTTTTACTCTCAGTTTTTGACAGCTTAAAGTAGACTCTTCAATGATCATTTTGAGCTTGGTTTCACAAAAAACGGAGTTAAAATGAGATACTTGTGCTTTTTTGAAGTTACTGCACTGTTTCAGGATTTCTGCAGAATCCAGCTTTTCTGTAATTTCAGATTCTTGTTTGACCCTTCATTTGAACTTCGATTAGCATGAAACTTTGCAAAATAGTAGCTTGGCATGTCTTGATAAAATCTGGAAAGTTTTGCTTGAAATCACTGAAAGACAAATTGTTGGTGAAATTTTCTTGCTTGTTACCAGTTTTCTGAAATTTTCTCAAACTTGCAGCTTATTGTTGCAAACAATTGATTTGAGAACCTTTACACTTATTTTTCTGTCCTTGATCTTTAGTGAGTAGGATTAGACATGCAAAGCATGCCTTGAAACTTAACTTCAGTTTGAAAGGCTTAGAACACTTATTGTTTGTTCTGTTGTCTTTCTACCATGTTTTGAACTTCCAAGAACAATAGAGTAGAATTCTTTCACAATCTTGAAATCATCTTTGCATCGTGTTCGAGTAATCTGTAAAGAAATTTTACTTATTGATTGCAGCATACTTTCCTATGTTTTCTTTTTCTTTTTTATTGTGGAGCTGAAAAAGTTATCATCATATGATGCTCCACTTATACTTCGTCTTCTTGAAAGCTTTATTAAGGAATTTTCTGCTTGTTAGTGCATCATATGCAAACTTTAGGTCCAGGGTTCATTGACTTGGGCATGTAGGTAGTACTTATTATTGGGCCAAGTTGCCTCTGGGTGTTAAGGAATGATATTTATGTGGTTTTTCTATCTCTTGTTATTTATTTCTTTTATTAATCAAGTTTTAATTGTTCGTGGGGAATTCTCTAGCAACTACATAGTACAACGTCTTTACTTTTTTGCCGAAAGGAATCTTTGAACAGGTAACTTGTCAATGAATATGATTATGTTGGAACTAATTATACGCTAGACCAGATATTAGAAGTGTTTAGAGAAGACAATCTCTATCGTTGGTGATGAAGCTCTGTATCTCCTATAATTTTAGTGGTTTCTTTAAGATCAAATTGATTTTAGGAACAATGTCTTTGTTCTTATTTAGTTGCTGAGAAATTGTGGGGGAAAGTGCATTATGAAGGTCTTGAAATTGTTTACTTGGTAGGTTAGAGTGGTGTCGAAGAGTGAGGCTATTCGAATGGTCGATGAGGCAGACCTTGATTTGGTACGTACTTTGCTATTAACTCATTTTATTTCATTATGAACGCTGTTATCTACTGCATATAGATTTTGCATGCATTTAAATCATGCTGGCTACCATAGGTCTTGGTTTAGTTTGTTCTGTTGGTAGAAATTGGTAAAAGAACCAGAAATTGGTAAGAGAACCAGAAATGCTAGTCTTCTTTTGAATGTTTATTTCGCTTGAAAGTGAGGGTTTGTAAATGTTTATTTTGCTTGAACTTGACAGATCAAAGTTTCAAACTCTGCACTTATTAGTGCATTTCTGATGGAGTTGGAAGCTGAACACCTGTTATCCAGGTTTATATGTGATCCTTTTATTGGAAATTCTACATGATTTTCAGATTATTTGAGTACTAATTTTATCAAGTGTTGCTGTTTCAGTGTGATTATGATGGTCTGCAATTATCAACTAGTCCATTTCTAGAGAGGAATATGGAATTTCTTATTGAGTGCATGGATGATTTGTCAATGGAACAGCAGAAGGTATATTTTCTCTTGACCTGAAATTGACGAGGTGCGCATTGAAGTGGCTGATTATATGCAGAGTTTGGTGTATGACTTTTGGCTACTAACATGATTTTGAGTAAGGCTAGTTTTTTGCTTTGAAGGAAAGTTTGGTGTATGTAGAACTGATGTAGTTGGTTGCTAATATGTTTATGGGCTAGCCTTTGTAGGTTTTGGGATTTTATTTTGTGAATTATGTAGAATCATGAATGAAGATGAGAAAATTAATGGAAAGTCCCAATTTTTGAATGATGAGAAATGTATTTCTAGATATTTTCCCACCACCAGCAACTAGATGATTATTTGCACATCATTGTTATATATATGAATTGATGTATATAAATGGGAAACAAAACACTAATGTCAAAGAAAACGATGTCAATTCAGAGATTACAAATCAGTACCTAAAATTGGACTGATGTCTCATGATTATGAACATATCGAAATGTCACTCAAAAATCCATGTACACAAAACCAATGGACATCGATATTTAAACACCAAACCGTTATCTACTGTCAACATACAAATCAGCTGTTATAAAGTAAACCGATTTACCATGAAATACAGGACATCGGTTTTGAAAAATAGAAATGATGTCTACAAAACTACTAGACATCGTTTCAACTAACGAAAAGCGATGTTCCTAGTAACATAAACATCATTCTTAATAGATTAACTGATGTTACCTAAAGGTACATACATCGTTCTGAGGAGAATATGGCGGCAAGATGCACGTAAAAATGGACACGATCATCTAGTTTTTTGGAGACTGATGTCTACGAGTGTATCAGACATCATTTCTGAAATTGTAATCGATTTAAATGTTCACTTAGGTATTGTTCGAGATATACTTTATTAAGCATAAAATGTGAAAATATAAGGAATTAAATATAGCTAACATATAAGATTATGATGATTATAATGATTATACATCGATTTGTTTTTTAGAATCGATGTTGGTTGTTGTCTGGGACATCGGTTAAAAACGTGCTTATACTGATGTCTATATCTTTTACATCAGCCACAAAGACATCGGTCAGAATTTAGTTTTACATCGGTTCTGAACTGATGTAAATGAACAGAATTCTAGTAGTGCAATCTCATCATCAGTTTCAAAGTCATAGTAATCTCTTGTTGGGATTCTAATAACAACTGACCACAATGGATCAACAGGGTCTTCAACATAGAAGATCTGCTCAACAAATCTTCCCAAAACAAAAGTGTCATTTAGGTGACCTTTCCTATTCAAATTCACCAGTGTAAATCCAAGATCATCTACTTGAACACCCATTCCATTCTTTGCCCAATCACACTTAAATATAGGGATCCTAAATTTTTCATAGTCGAGCTCCCATATTTCATTGATCACCCCATAAAAGCTCATGTCATCAGTAACAAGCCTTTTATCCCTAGCACTTGCAACTTGTGGTGTCTCAGCAAGCAAGTATACACCACTGTTTTGTGTTGATCGAATATCATCACGAGCCTTTGTGTTATACTGAACTCCCCTTATTTTGTAACCACTAAACTTTGGAATTTCATTGCTTGGTTTATCTGCAAGCCACCTCACAATCTCGGGGATGTCACAACCTGGTTCACTGAGTTGACCAGCAACCTGCATAATTAGCAACATAATAGTTAATGTCTTATAATTAGCAATTTATATGAGGTAATGTAAAAACAAAAAAAAGGGTGATTTAAGGTAAAGCTGATTGAACTACTGAAAACATTTACCCTCTCTTTCAACCAATCAGCAAATGTTTTGTTTTGCTTGTCCATAAGCCACTTTTTATTATTTTCGAATCTTGGAAACTCATTCTTCAAATAGTCTATGTGTTCACTGCAACAACGAACAAACAGGGTATAATTAGTGAATATAGTGTCCACTTTACTTAAAATTTTAACATAAATCATAATATTAGATAGAGGGGCAGTAAATTACCTAAAGTAGCTTTTGATTTTATCTGTGTTTTGAAGCACACAGAGATGTGCTTGGTCAAACAACTTGCCATAGACACTGACAACCGTAGCTCCTGAGGTCGGCTTGTCTTCTCTGTTTGGGGCAGCTGGGATGCCAACAGTATTATCATTGAAAAAAGTTTCTGCTATAAATTCAACCGCCTCTTCCGCAATGTAACACTCGGCAATACAACCTTCCGGCCGATTTCTATTGCGAACATATCCTTTACACACCTTCATATACCTCTCGAATGGATACATCCATCGAAAGAAAACCGGTCCACATAACTCCACCTCTCTAACTAGGTGGACCATTAGATGAACCATTATGTCAAAAAAGGATGGGGGAAAGTACTTTTCCAGCTCACACAATGTTTCAACAAGATCGCTTTGGATTTTTGGCAGCCTTGACACATCGATAGTCTTGCTGCAGATTTCGTTGAAAAACAGGCATAACCTGATCACAGCAATTCTCACCGGCTTTTCAAGCACACCTCGGATGGAAATAGGGAGGAGTTGCTGCATTAAAGCATGACAATCATGGGATTTAAGTCCACTAAGCCTTAAATCATCCATGGAAACCAGATTTGATATGTTGGAAGAATAGTCTTCAGGAACCTTCATATTAAAAAAAGACCCACACATACATCTTTTTTCATCTAGAGTTAAGTTCCGCTTGCCAATGGCAAGCGCTGTTTTTTGGGACCTTCAAAATTAGACTGCAGTCCTAATCTAATACCCAGTTCCACTAAATCCAACAGAGTTTTCACCCATTCTTTGTTTTTCCAGGAATATTTAGCAAGGTCCCTATTAGGCTATCACATACATTTTTTTCGATATGCATAACATCAAGGTAGTGCCGAACCGGTAGAAATTTCCAATATTCAAGTTCAAAAAATATAGACTTTTTCTTCCAACAAGGCCTATTTTCATCCTCGGCACCCTTATACGGAGGTTGAGGATATTTCTTCCCAAAAGGCCACTTCAAAACTTCCTCCTCTACCCTACACAATACTTCTTCATCAGTCAAAGGAACAGGAGGAGGTGAATGCTCAGGGAAGTTGTTGAAGGTAGCCTTTTGCTTTCGATACGGATGGTTTCTTCGTAAAAATCTTCGATGCCCAATGTATGCCATTTTCCCTCCATTAACTAGCCTTGTAGGTTCGGTTTTTTCAAGGCAAATAGGGCATGCATTATACCCCTTAACAATACTCCCAGAAAGGTTACCATAAGCTGGAAAATCATTTATTGTCCAAAATAGTAAACCCCTAAGAGTAAAGTATTCACTTTGTCTTGCATCATAAACTCCCCTAACTCCTTCCCACAACATTTTTAAGTCATCTATTAGAGGTTCCAAGTAGACATCGATGTCATTTCCTGGTTGTTTTGGCCCCGATATCAATAATGTTAACATCATATGTTTCCTCTTCATTATTAACCATGGAGGCAGATTGTAGGTCACAAGAATTACAGGCCAACAACTGTACTTGCTACTTAATGAACTATGGGGATTGAACCCATCTAATGACAATGCAAGTCTATGGTTTCTAGGGTCAGAACCAAAGTCCGGCCATTTTTCATCTACTAACTTCCACGAAGCAGCATCTGCCGGATGACGCATCAAGCCATCATGTTTTCTATCAGTAGCATGCCAAGTCAAACTCTTACATGTTTCACTTGATTGAAACATTTTTTTGAACCTAGGAATAGGGGGAAAGTACCATAATACCTTTGCAGGCACACCGTCCCTCTATTTCGAGTTTTTACCTATTTTCCACCTTGAAAGACCACATCTAGGGCATTCAGTTTCATCAACATACTCTTTTCTATATAGAATACAATCATTTGGGCAAGCATGAATTTTAGTGTAATCCATTCATAGAGCACTCAAGGTCTTCTTTGCGTCATACACAGAGGCAGGTATCTCATTGCCTACTGGAAGAAACTCTGCAAAGGCAATCAACCAATCAGAGTAAGCGATATCACTCATACCATGCTTGGCTTTCAAGTTGTAAAGTCTTACAAGGACATTCAGCTTTGTGTGCCTATCACAACCCGGGTATAACGGTTTATTGGCATCATCAACAAACTGTCTAAACTCGTTACACTCATTTGAAAGCCCTTCATCCTCATCATCTTCCAACTCCACGTCACTACCTAATTCTACTTCATATTCTGCCCCCTCATTATACTGCATAGAATCAGATTGATCTGAATCTGTTTCCATGCTATTGGTATCTTCATCTGTTCCTGAATCCACGACAGCCTACCCATGATCAGTCCATTTATCATAACTCTCATCAATTCCATTTACAAATAAATGGTCCCTAATTACCGAAATCGAAAAATATTCTACATTTCCACACTTCGTGCAAGGATAGCTAATGTGATTTGGGGCTCTAGCATTATCCAAGGCAAACTTACAAAATTGAATCACCCCTAACTTATAATCACGAGATCTCCTATCTGCAACTATCCATGTTCTATCCATCTTTACTACGCACAAAAAAAAAAGCAAACATGAAGACAAGCTTAATCAATGCTATATCAATAGGAACGCAAACAAGGAAACACAAAAGCAAATTGTAGCTATTATAAGCCTTGTACTAGAACCAGTTTTACTCATACCTTCCGGAACAGTTCCTATTATAATTAACAAGTGATTCGCAACAATTATACTATATTACATGGCTTAACTATGTTTTAACAGGCCAACACACTGCCCAATTACAAAAGTAAGAAAGAGATGTAGACAAAATTATTTCACATCAAACAATACACTTAGAATTAATGATCATACTATATCCTAGTAATGAAACTAGAAGCACAACATGTTAAAGCAACTGTAACAACAGATGATTAAGACAAGCTATATACAGCAATAGTCCAATAAATTTAAACCAAACAAATCAATCAAAAACATTGATGTTCACCTGCAGCAATAGTCAACACCTTCTTTAATAATCAACACCTTCTCTAATAGTCCAGCACACCCTCCAATTAAGAAATCCCTGTGACAGAAAGACATTCCTTATATACGAGTGCATGTACCTTCAAACCCTTAAAGCTATCAAGCTGAAAGACAAACAAACACCGTGACTCAAAGTTTCTATCTCTAAAACAAAAAGGAAAACAGAAAGGAAAACAAAAAAGCAAAGTACAAAATTGTAAAACCTTAAATCTGTAGCAAGTACCAAGCATTAGTAACTGGAAACATATCATGCAATATAATCTGAAATTCAATAAAGGGAACAAAAAAAAAACTTTTTCAAACTTTAGTAAATGTGTTATACTTGTTCAGTCCATCTTTTGTAATGGTAATTGAATAATGAAATTTCCTACATATGTGCAATTAATCATTATTAGATGGCCTCAATTCCACACTTTTTCTTCACTGTAGAACATTTGTTATCAAACCAAACAAGTAAATCAAAATCTGCACCCAGCAAACAATATAAGATTTAGGCTTCACATTCCCTTTTGACCTTGTACTAGAACTGGATTTTACCTTCCACAACTGAATGGGTAGAACTAATGCTTGAGTTTCCCCACCGCTTCCACTAGCACTCCGTCTTTGGTTTCTCTCTCGAATTTTGCCCACCCTTTCGCTGCAAAGTAAACCAATTATCTCAATCATACTATTAAAGTTCAAATTTCAATCAAAATAAACACATTCAGTCTTCACCAGTGAGGCTCTTGGATGCAATTTCTAAATCATAACCAAATCTGTTATCATTTTCTCAAGTTCACACATTCAGTCGTCACCACTAACATGTATATACAGACAATAGCAATTCCAAATCAATAGCAATTATCTGAGCTAAATATTCTCAGTAGTAATCTGACACAAGTGTAAAAACAAACAACAATTATATAATCAATGTGCCCATACTTGACATTCAAATCACTAATCAAGTATAAACTCGTCTACTCAACCAAATCAGCAATTCACCATCCAATTGTCAATCTTTTAGGAAAAAATCCAAAATGAAAGTAGCCTAGAATGACCAAAACTCGCAGAGACACTTAATCAAACACTCAAGAAGAAAAGAATGGGCTGAAAATTAAGAAAGCATACCACAAATCAAACACTCAAACAAACAGAAATTGAGTGGCCTAGACTTGTCAATCGTCAGTTTCTATAATCCAATCTCTCTTCTGTATGTAAAGCTTTGAGATTTCCCTATAATCAACAAACCCAGTAAACAAAATTTCAGATTAAAGAATTGATAGAGGGATCGAATTTAATAAACAAACCCAGTAAACTAACCCAATGGCGTAGCGACACCCTCCCCCACTCCGGAGTCGGCGTCCTTGAGCCTTTGGTGAGATGGGTGGATGTCAAATCGGTGTAGACTCAAAGACTGTTTCTCGACTGCGGGTTTAGGGTCGCCGAAGGCATCGTAAAGGCAGTTGAGGATGACCGGGAGGACGTCGGCGGCGAGGGTCTGGATTGTTTTCTTGAGATCTTCGACTGCAATTTGGTAACAGAAGTCAGACTAGAAACCCGATATCTGGGTTTGGAGAGCGATTGAGAGTGTTATGACTCGGGCTAGAAAACCGGGTATCTAGGTTTTGAGAACGATTGAGAGTGATTGAGAATGTTTTGACTTTTGACTTGGGCTAGAAAGATTTGATAGTGATGGAGAGTTCTGATAGAGTGATAGTGATCGAGAGGGGAAAGAAAGTTTCTAGGTTATAATTTAGTGCCTTAGTGGGTTCTTTTTTTCTTTCTCTCGACAGTTTGCTTGGTAGGTTTGGCTGGTGAGAATATTTGTCTTGGTTTGGTAATAAGACTTGAATACTTCAATAAATTTGTCATAGAAGAATTAAGTTCATCACACAACAGATAATGAAACAACTGTCGTACAAGAGTATATAATGTCAAAGTAGAGAGGAAAATTTGGCTGCCTAGCTAGCTCGGTTTGGAGGGAGCAATTCAAATAGATTTGAGCCTTCAGACAACAAAATGTAGACATTCTGTTGTACCATTTGTTATATCATTCACTAGGTATACCTAGTAGAAGGTGCCAACTTTTTACAACATTGGCGCCTAGTCGAAATTTGGAGCAAAATTTGGCGCCCAGCTCTAATCATACAACAGATATAGCTATACTGTTGTATCTAGCAATATTCACACAACAGAACATGCATAATTGTGTTGTGTGATTAAATTGGTGAACTTGTCTTGGGTGGGAATTTTGAGCTCAGTGATGGCGGGATATATGCCGCTAAATTTTGTGTCATTCAGATAACGGAACATGCATAATTGTGTTGTGTGATAGAACTCTGAAGAAAAAGTTCTTAATTTAGTAGTATTCCCACAACAGAACTTCATTAACAGCGTTGTAGGATGGAGTTCACGTTATCAGACGACGGTCAGTTTTTAATCTCTTGTCTGATAGGTGTTGTGTGATGCATATTTTGTAGTAGTGAGCATAAAACTATTTACTTATCAGAATCAAAAATTAAAATTGAAGTATTGGAAAGCAATCAATAGTAACTAAAACTCAAAGCAATCAAAATTCATCAAACTTTTGCTAACCAATTGTAAAATGATGGAAAAATCAACAATACCAAGCTCACTGTAGCTCAACTCAATCAAAGTGAACCACACCATTGCAAATCAAATAGCTCTAAAAACACAAATTGTACCAAAATTGCACCGTTCAAGCAAGAGAGAGGGGCTTACTAGATGAAGGATAGCTCTTGGCAGATTCGAGCCAAAGCTCAGATTGCCTCGCCGTACTCATCGTTTGACCAACGCTTCGATCTCGCCGGAACAACTAATGCCGCCTCCGTTTTATGAGCTTCCTGCTACCTCCGAACTCACTCCTCTGCCTCTTTCTCCACACCTCGGAAAACAACCTCACAGTGCCGGAACGAGCCTATTATGATTGTTGATGGAATCCTTGTTCTTCCTTTTTTGATCAGTTTCATTTTATGGAAATCGAAGGTGACGACGGCAGAGCAAGGTCTGATAGAGACGTGCTGATGGTCGCCGGAATCGGAGGTGAAGAGAACTACGTGAAGGCTGTGGTGCTCGAATTGGAGCAGCATATAAACAGAACGAGAGCTTTCTCGTTGAAATTGGGGAGCAAAGAAAGAAGAGCCTGGCCTGCCGCCTCGTCCAAACGACGCCACCGACGTCTTCACTGCCAGAGAAGAGCAAGAAGGTCGCTACAGTATGTGAGAGAGAGAGAGAGAGAGGAGAGAGAGAGAGAGAGAGAGAGATCTAGATCTGTGATCGATGTAAGACAGATGGAATTGGGTTTGTTAGGTAGAAGGGTAAAATTGTCACGAATGAGATAATTTATGAATGCAGGTGGCCTTATGTATACAAGAAATATTAAGTGGCCTTATGACTAATATAAGTCTCAAAATGACACTTATATGTAATTTTCTATAACAACTTAAAACTGTGTATTTATCATCGGCTGTCAGAGACACTTGTTCTTTACACTCCTTTCTTTAGGTGAGCAACTGTATAAAAATATTATTACAACCAATCCTGTTGTTTTAAGCTACTCCAATATTGTACTAGACTACTAATCATCACCCCTGTAAATAAATAGATGTACGTGTATCTACTAGCTAGCTAAATTTGTAGCACCTACAATGGAATACTTAATTGTTTACTCATTCTCTTTGTTTTGGTTGAACGAGCTTTTACTATATACATTTCACCTGGAAGCTGGAACACTACCTTTCCATGACATAACAACATTACCTGGCCAACCTGTTCCCTACCCGCAGAGACTGCCAACCTATTCCATGACCACTTAGACATGGAGTGGAGTTCTTATATTTCTCTTTCTAGATATGATATATACTAGCATGTTCTAGCATTCATAGCTAGAGTACGAAATATAATGATTAATGATCAATGTGATTATATGGCACTTTGATATTCTTCATATATATAATTCAACTAAAATTATTATATTGACAACAAAATTTTCATTTTTTAAAACATTATTTACACTAGTCTTATACCCGTAAAATGCACAAATTATTGTTGAAAGAGAGTGTAAAAGTTTCATGTTCATGGGGAAAAGTTCGGTAGAAGATCTTCTCGGCTACTTTGCTGATTGGAGTAACAATGAAGGTTTCATACTTTTAAGATGACGTGATTGGTGTAACAGTGAAGGCTACATACTTTTAAGATGACTTGGGGTAGTACTTCCTGTCTGTTACTGATTCAGTCGAGCTGACCAATTTCATTGATTGATTCCGTCTAATCTAGATCCACCTTGAGGAATTCTCCAAATAGGTAGGGTTGCCTTTCTCTCGATCCATTTCTTGACTACAACCCTATTTCACCTTACCCAGATCTGCTCGAGGGGATTTTACGTTGAGGAATTTCCTAAAGAGATTAGGCTACCTCTCTCTCAGCCCATTTCTTGACTAGAAACCTTTCTTTGTTTAAGGAAAACTAAAATTGGGAGAGAATTGAGTCGTACTTTCATTGATAATAGGGACCTCTTTATATAGAGGATTACAAGACATAAAATCAGAGTTGTACAAGGAAAGATAATCGTACAATTAATTGGATATCTATGAATATTTCCGAGAATATCTCTAATTCTAAACTCTATTACAACTAGGTCAAGTAATCTAGAGTTTGGGCCAAACACATATTCTTGATTTACTTGAACACTCCTCCTTGTATCGCCCAAATGTGGTGCTCCTCTCGTTTCCTCATTTAAAACCTTGCAGAGTAACAAAAACCCTGTGGGACAAAAATAACCTCGGTCGAAGGGGAAAAAGAGCACAACACCCCCTTCAAGTTTCGAGACCATACATGTAGACATCTCCCCCTGATGTTTGCATCTCACCCTGATGACTACGGTCATGGGAGTTCGGATAACTTCCGCAAATGATGCTACTAACATGTTCCTCAAAAGTGGAATTTAGGCAATGACTTAGTGAGCAAGCCTGCCACACTATCCTCAAATTGAACCTAGTTCACTTTGATATTGAGGAGAGTTTGTTGTTGCTGATTATCCTTGGTGTTATCGCTTTTGATGTAGCATTGCTTCATTTGTTCAAAACAAGCAGCATAATCCTAAGTGTTTGTAGGCTCATTTGTGGTAGACTTCAAACCACAATTGTTCGAACATGCGTAATTATGGATCCAATCCATATACATTCACGAACCACTTCATGAAGAGCAATAATCTCTGTATTGTTCGAAGATATAGCGATTAGGGTCTGTTCTGTAGACCTCTACGATATAACGGTCTTTACCCATGGTAAATACTTAACTAGTTTGGGAATGACCTTTGTATGGGTCAGAGAGATGCCAAATATCAACAAAACCTTCCAAAACACATGTCGTTTTGGGATGGGGATAGTGGATGCAAGCTACTGTTGGTGGCGTTCCTGGTGTGTGATGGGTCCGAATCCATCATCTCGCTGTATAGATAGAACAAGCCCATATCAATAGTCAATGCCTAAATTCCATCAACACAATGCTCAAGTTCCAAACTGAGACATAATTATGTTCTCCCAAAATCCTTCATCTCAAACTCGGATTTCAAAAGTTCAGTGGTTTCTCTTAACTCTTTAAGGGCTTCTAATGAAGATCATGTCCAACATGAACCGAGATGGAATCCGAAACTTGTTATGGAAACGCGCGGGCATATCTCTTCCCAATCAAGTAGTCACTTTAGTAAGCATTCCAATTTTATTGCAAATGCGCTCCGTGGTCTAGAGCCACTTGACTTAGGTAAATGAAGTCCACCATGAACCTTCATGTATATTCCATGTCTAGATCCCCATAGAGAGACGTAGTGACCACATTCGTAAACTGCATGATCAGTTATTTGGAAACTGCCGAACTAACAGGGTAGTGGAGTTCAATGACATCCATTACGAGAGAATATATCTCATCGTAGTCGATTCCAAGGCGTTTTGTGAAAAGCCTTGCACCATAAGGCAAGTTTGCCATCTAATTTTCTCATCGCACTTTCTAACGAAGACCCATCAGTCAATAGGTTTTATGTCAGGAAGTGTTGCATTACTGGCTCAAAAACCTTCCTCTTCATTAGAGAATCCAACTTAACCTGGATAGCATCTTTCCATTTAGGTCAAATTTCTCTATGTTGGCATTCATTCATCAACAGAGTGTGGTTCGATATCATCGGACTCAACAAACTCATGAGCAACGAAATGCGTAACTACATCATCAATTATGATGGAGTTTCTATCCCACGTATCATGTACACTAGTGTAATTTTCATAGAGCTCTATTCAGGAATAAGTTTTGACGTTGAGCTGTCCCCCAACGATAACCATAATCCAGAAGATTCTCATGAGACGGATTTTGAGTCTTGATGATCAAAAGATTGGAATGTGCCAAAATATCCTTCGAACCCACAGGCCTCCTATGCATCCTAGCTGGGGCCTTGGCCTATAACTCCAGAGTGCCACTCTCTTTGGCGTTGGTGCCATGCCTACCTCCATGTAGGATGGTGCTACATCCTCTCGTAGGGACGTCCTTCCGTGCAGGCATGTTTGCAACATATTTGTGTGATCTCGTCACTTTAACTGGGATCGAGATGAGACATAGTGGGGACAGACGATGACAATTCCTGTCGTTCATGATGAACATTCGTGTTCTTATCACCCCCTAACGACGGGAAGACTATCTCATCAAAGTGACAATCCGCAAGACATGCGGTAAAGAGATCGCCTAGCAAGGACATTAAGTGGCGGACGATTGTTGGAACCTGAAATCCAACGTAGTTGCCCATTCGTCTGAAAGGACCTGTCATAGTGCGCTGTGGCGGCGCAATTGGCACATAAATGGCTCACTCAAATGTTCGTAAGTACGATTGTACCTAGTCACTAGCTGTAACGCAGAGGTAGATTGAGTAGCGGTAGGTCGTACACGAATTAGCATAGTTGCATGCGATATTGCATCACCCCAAGCGGATATAAGGAGATTGGTGCGCATTAGCAATGTCCTGACTACCATCGTAGTCATTTCCACGAAACCATTTGGGTGTGTTCATGAGAATATGATGTCCAACATCAGTCCCATTACAATATCCATCGAAAGTCTTCGATGTAAACTCTCTAGCATAGTCAAATCCAATTGACTGAATAGGATGATTCAAAGAGTGAGCCCGTTGTCATATGATATGTGCTAGGAGGGTAGTCTACGCAGCATTTACAAGTGGACAATGGCATAACACGTGACCAGTGTGTTTGCATGTCAACCAACATCATGAGATATTTTAACGTCCGCAAGTTGGTTGACTCAATCCATAGAATCCTCATGGATTCTATATAAGAACAAAATGAGTATTTTCATGTCCTTTACATTGGACGATTCTGTACAATTCACTGAGGAATGTAATTAATACGATTCAGCCATTTAGTGTTCGAGTGCACATTTTGGAATGAGTTCCAAGTCAAGAAATGGGTCAAAGTACAAGCAGTCTGACCTATTCAAGAAATTCCCTTGAGTGGATCTAGGTAAGATGGAATCAGGTTCTTGTAGAAAAAAAGGTCGAGGGGTAGCCCAACCTATTTCAAAAAATATTCGAGGTGAAATCCTCTTTAGACGGATCTTGGTAAGGCGTAATTGGATTCTAGTCAAGAAATGGGCGAGAGGGAGGCAGCCCAACCAAATTTCCTAAAAGTGGATCTGGATAAGACAGAACCGATCAGGTTGACCAAATCCGTAGCAAGCAGGAAGCACTCCCCCACTTCATCTTCATTTTAAGAGGGGCGTTATGAACCTACTAATGCATAATTTGTGGAAGTTTCACACCAATCAACCCTACTGACTTATTTCTTACAAGTTAAATACTCATTGATTTAGGTATCGAAGAGTCTTTTGCAGGTACCTCCCACTTTAACTTGGTAGCGCTGATCGAAATCCCAAGGGTATAGCAATAATCTCTTGATCAAGAAGCCTTCACTTTTACTCTAGTCAGAAAAGTATAGGTGATCAAACTGCACATACGTGCATCACAGTGTAGTCAGTTGGAGAAGTTGAAGGACATATTGATATCAAGAAGCATAACATTTAAGCATGTTCGGTCTCTATATTTGAGGGTAAGACCATTTTGTGATCGGTGATTTGAAATTGCTGGAGAAATGACAACGCTACCAGAAGGGCGCTAGGCTATCCAAATCTCACCAAGATAGCGCTAAAAGTAACAAAACTGAAGGGGGACCATATAAAAATATTGGAGAAGCTGCCTGTCTTAAGGGTGCTTTTTCTCGGCCGTGACTCGTTTGAAAAATCATTGGTTTTCACTTTCTCCCAAGGAGGCTTTTATCATCTTGAACTTCTTTTTGTTGAATGGTTGAAATTACAAGAGTGGTTGGTGGAGAAAGGAACCATGCCTAGACTCCGCAGTTTGCGCTTACATGTTGATCAGAATTGAAGGGAGTTCCAGAGGGGCTTTAACATATTACTACGCTCAAGGAGTTAACCATTAGGTGTTTAGAGAACGGATTGGGCTTTTGAAATTTTTCTCTTAAGATGGTATTCAAAGAGAAAATTTGGGGGCATTGTAGGGGTGCTCAACCATTTTAGACAATAATTAGCCATGAATGCGACAATGACTACGACCATAAGTACGACAATCATTGCAGCTTTAAATGTAGTGAAAGTTACGGCAATAAGTGCACAATGATTACAGCCATAACTACGGTAATCATGATGGCCATAAATGCAGCAATGATGATGACTTGCCTACCAAGTAAGCCTCCACCTATAAATAGAAGGCTCAACAGCCAGGTAGAGCATCTCATTCCGATTTTTTCTACTACATTCGATTTAGACAGTTACAGACTTAGGCATCCAAGAGTTTTCCGTAGGTACCCCCCTCCTCTTCGAATTGACGGTCAAACTCCAAGTCAACGCTCAAAGGAAGCTTCTCAATCTTTCGTGGTCAGCTCGTGCTCTAGTCCTCATTCATTGATGAGTCGAAATCCTCTTCGAAATTTTTTGACACCAGCAAACATATGTGCTCCCTATGAATGATGCACCAGAGTCCTTGAAGCATTATGATCCTACATCACCTTTCTCATACCTAAAAAAATTGAAATTCTTGTTAGAGGGAAAGATGCATGATACTACCCCAATGAAGAAGATAAAGATCATGGCAATTCTTCTCATAGCCAAGTCTCTCGGAATGGTGGAAACACCAAGTGGTATGTTGGTGTTTGTAGAAGTTATGAAGCCAAAGAAGGAAGTCCAAGCTGGGCAAATAGAAGCGAAGAAAAAAAGTGACCATATATCCTCTAGGGTCCAAGAACAAGAACACTCCCAAATCTAAGAAAGTGCTTGCTGAAGAGGTGTTGAGTATGCTCTATTCAGGAAAGTCTCCTAGCACTAACTTGAAGGACAAGGAACAAGTTTAGATTTATGTTTAATCTTAGCCTATTACTATGCAAACTAGTTCATAGTTGAATATGCTCTTGTTTTAAATAAGCGAGCAAGACATGTTTATGAATAGACCTTTCCTATGTATCACCGTGATTGTATCTCAACTTCTTGTCTGTTTATAGATAGCAGCGAAAGGGTATGTAGTAACTATTCTAGCCTGACCTTTTATTAATGAAAGTCTCTATGGTGATGTTTATTAAACAGATAATTAAATTCTAAGATTTTTTTTTTTTACAAAAAATTACAAACCAGTTATATATGTACAATAAACGACTACTTTGTTTCATAGATAAGCATAGTACAATAAACGACTACTTTGTTTCAACAATCATAGCTCAGAGTAGTCTATGCGACCGAAAAGACCTCACTTTGTATGCAATCTAATTTATCTAACTTTACATGCCGATCATGCAATTGTGGTATGGTAAAGCCAAAAACTTCTACAGAGGTTCATAGAGAAACCTTCACTAGCATAGACATTTATTCTAAACAAAAGTAACACCAAGCAACTATGAGCTCCTTACCCTCAGAGGGGTTTGAGCTATCTGCAGCATCAATGATAGTGAATTCTCCATTCACCAATTTTTTTCACTTTTCTTGGAGCTTTGACTCGCTTTGCCAGTGACTTTTTAATGGGCGATGGCTGAACAACCTTGAGTTCCTTAATCTTCTTTTTTACACCCTTGGGTCTACCCCGTTTCTTTGAAGCCTCCTACACTAGCTATATCGAACACAATACCAGTGAAATACCATCCAAATTTGTCCTACCCACAGCTAGGCCAAGGTGCAGCTTCTTCGGTGACACCTCATCATCCTTCATTCTCTTCCTACGCATTCCATAACTAGGAGTAACTGTGGTAGCCACCAAAGCCTGTTATGCTAATCCACCAGTCTCATTAGGTAGATACAAATCAGAGCCATCAGTCCTTGGCTCATCTTCATTTTCGCTCCATCCGGTGATAGCCCTGTGCTAGCTTCATGGCTGCCTTCCCCATTTGGCAAAGGCAGTGATCGAAGATGTATCTCCCTTCTTGCCCTAGGTTTTGCAGTAGGCATAAACCTCTCCAAACCAGGTGTCCCTATAGCAGCCACATGTGCCCTAACGACTAGAGATAGACCTATAGTTGATGTCACATCCACCCTGTTCAATACACACTCCAGATTCCACTACACAGGGGTTGTCTAAATTTTCAAGACTTCTGGCGGCTGTGTTCCAGAGAACGGTAGCCCAACATGAGTGAGGAGGCTGTAGTCCCTACACCATCCATAGAGGTTCTAGGTCTACATCAACCCCATCATCCACCGTGAAACTTCGGCGAAAGATTACCTACTACATAAGGTCCATCTCAACCTGAATTCGAATACGCCCTGCATCAAACTCCACCATATCTTTCTGAACATATCGTCCCAAAGCACTCCCCATTCACGGAGGCATTTATCAGTGTGAAAGGCTGATAGGTGTCACGCCCCTAATTTTGAATAAAGAAATTCAAATCCGAAACGCGAGAACAAACACAAGAAAAACACATAGAAATTTTTTCATTTAAATTAAGCAACTAAACAACTGAGCTCACAAAGTCAATACCGACTCATTCTTTAGAGTCGCATATTACATTACAGGAGTTTACAAATTAAACTGAACAACACTTCAATGAGTAATCACACTCACCAAGTCACTACACAGTAGAAGACTACAATTATAAGCACCCTTCTACACCCACGCTACCGAACGTACACCTCAGCTTTGACGACGATCACTCAATATTCTAACCTACACAATAAACCCTACACCATAGAATAGTGCACCGGGATTGCAAACAACAAACCCTGTAAGCTTTTTAAGCCCGTATGAGTAAACTCAAATAAAGTGACTCACGTCACAGATGCTTATAATTTCTCAACTCGTGAGAAGAATTAAAGCAATACTATTTAATTCTACAAAATACATGCTTTCACCATCTTAGCCTAACAAAAACAATATGCAATTATCACAACAAAAACGTCAAGTTCAAATTAAACAATAACATGCTCAATAATTTCAACCCAACTAAAAACCCACATGCGCTGTCTCTCAATTCATTTTATCTTATTTCCCACAATCTCCAATTATACAAATAACACCCAATATTTTAAACATTTTACGTCCCCACAATCTATCAGGTCACCATTCCTTTCCCTCAAACCAGGAAATCATACTCATTTCCCTCAACATAACGCGGTTGCCAAAATCATGCCATCCCAACTCATTTTCCAATCACTACAGATCACAACCCACAACTGTACCCATAATAAGAATTAAGCAAAATCAGTAATCCCTGCATAGAAACTTGGTTCAGGAGATTACATGAAAACAAACAAAAGAATTCATAGTAATCCCTGCATATAGTTTAGTTTAGGAGATTACATTAAAACAAACAATTCAAAAGATAGTAATCCCTGCATATAGTTTAGTTCAGGAGATTACATTAAAACAAATAATTCAAAAGGCAGTAATCTCTTCATATAACTTAGTTTAGGAGATTACATTTAAATCAAACAATAGAAATGAAGAATGAACATAAATAAGGAAGTCAAACAACTCAAGTGAATAATGAGGGACACCTTTCAACTCGAAGAAAATAACTCACACCAAACTCACGAGGAATCCACCGATTCAATTTAAGGAAGCACCACACACCACATCTTCAAACACTTTTCAAAACAATAGAAATACCATTTCCCACAACATATTGTTTTCCGAAAAGCCATACCCCAAAACAATATATGAACTCACTCACAAATATTGTTTGCATCACAACAATTCTACCAATACATATATATTTCCGACATAAGTACATGTTCAATTCAACAATCTACATATCACAATGCCACACCATCCAGATATATATATTCCATGTAAATATATATATATATATATACGTAGTCATTCACGCATGAATGACCACTAATACCAACTATAGTTTTATAAATTATACTTCTCGAAAATCATTTTATATCAAAACATTGTTTTAACCTACCCATGAACCGTTGTCGATCAAGTTCATATATTTTTAAACAAATAATTTATTTCGATAAATATGATTTTTCATGCTAAAAATTAAATATACTAAATTAAAACATAACTACTTTATCAACTGAAACACCGTGAGATTTACTCACCTCCAAATCAAGCTGCATCTTCACACAAACCATGACAAGCACAAATCGTCCAAACTCCGCTCACACAATTTTGTCAATCACCTAATCACATCAAGGTCACACTCAATACAACACAAATCACACAATTCACAAAACACAATTACACGACGATCCAACAGTTGGATCCTCATCCGAGACCATCCAACAACCTCGAAACACTTCTACGATCAATAAAACAAAACTACAAGTCGATCGAACGGCCGAAACCTCACGGATCGAACATCGATTGAACCGAAAACCCTAAAACTTTGAAAATTCACAACTTGCTCATACGATTTCCAAAATTACAAACTATATATCAAAATGCTCGTATCGACAAGTAGATCGAAATCAAGAATAGAAACTGTCCCTGGGATGGCCGGAAGCAGCCGGAAAACACCACCACAATGGCTGCGCCGCCGCCCACCCAAAGTCAAAATTTGACAAAACTTCCAACACAAAAGATCTTCATCTCAACTCTAATTACAACTTTCATAACTAGCACAAAGTCTGAATTGAAGCCGTATGGCCGAAATTTACCTCGCAATCTCTGAAACTCGAGGAACCATAGAATCACAATCTTCAAAATTCGACCTCCACACTTTGAATCGTTGCAAGCCGTCTTGGGTATAGAATTTACGTCTTCTGGGCTATAAAAGCCCTCAAGCATCAAGAGCTATGGTGGCCGGAGGAGGGAGAACCCACGGGGGCGATTTCAATGTCGGCAGCTCCACTTCTCGGCCTTGTACAGCTGTGTACGGTGCTTCCCACGACAAATCACCACCACAGACGTGTATAGGGGACTAAGGCGAGCAGATTCCCTTTGGAATCGCGTCAATCGGTGGCCGGACGGTGAAGAAAACAGCCGGCGAAGGGAGAGGGAGAAACCTGGTCAGGAGAGAGGAGAGAGAAAACTTTCCAAAAATGGAAAGTTGGTATTTTCTGAAATAATTTCCAGAAAAATCCCATATATACCAAAATAGAAACTTTTTCCAACAACAATAACTTCTTCATACGAACTCCGATTTTCACGTTCCACATGTCCACGAACTTGTATCGACGCGCTCTACAACTTTCGTGAAGGAAGTTCTCACAGAATCTAAATGTATAAAAAGTCAAACCTCGTAACCCCCTAAAATGTGCACTTCGAATAATTATTCGTCCGAAAATAATTTCACTCCACCCTCGAACCACGAAATCGTACAAACGAACACTTTATTAATCCCATGAAACATTTAGGAATTAATAACAAATTTCCGAGGTCTTATACAATGGGAGACCGCGCACTTCGTTCCAAAAAGCTAAGGTGGAGAGAGGAACATATCTAATAGTCCCAACCTCGTCATAAGGTGCTAACACTATCGGGGCACGATCAAAACCCCATGGTCCTACTCGGTGGATCCGATTGCGATCTGTTGGATCCGATAGCGTAAACAAAAATCGATCATCATGCTTCTGAACTGTATACCAGCCATTCAATCTCTATGCTCGCCAAAACATCCCTATATGAAAGACCGTTTGTTGAAATTAAGCCCGAGCAGTCAAGATCTTCCTTAACAAATATGTTTGAGACCGGCGCAGACCTTCTCCTCTCGGTGGTTGGAGATCTATTGGCTTTCTGGCAACTGCCAGCCCAGAGACTCAGCCAAATGCACTGCCATTTCATCTATAGCTTCATCATCGTCCTTGTTCGAAGAAAGTTTGGGTTTTGCAAGCTAGAGTTTTGCCTCTCTCACGCTCGTGCGGCTAGGGTTTTTGTTAAATTTTACAATCTTAAATAGAATAATTAAATTCTGAGATTGATGCATACAATTACGTTACATGCTAATATATTATAAAATTAAAAAAAAAAAACAATGAATGATTGAAAAGTTTTTTTTTTTTTTTTTTCAATGAAGAGTGAAAAGTATAATGGAGGGTCTATTTAGACCTCCAAATTTGCTATTTATACCTCCATCTTTTTTAATGGGCTTTTGACCATTTACGCAATTTCGGCCCAATAAATGTCCACTTATTCCACCAAAAGATTTGTGTGCCCACTTACCCAATTTAAATGTAAAAAAACAAGTTTTCCCTTTAAATAATTAAAAAATAATTGAAGGTCTCGCCGAAATCCGGCCACCGGTCGCGGGACTCCCGTAACCGGCTTACAGAATCCGATCACTGGCCACCGGAATCCTATCACCGGTCCCCGGAAGTTTCCAAAGAGGTCGCCGGAGACTTTTATTACCCCCCAATAAATTTTTATAAAATTTATTGGGGGGCAATAAAATATTTATTGGGTATTATTAGGGGCAATAAAGTTTATTGGGAGGCAATAAAAAGTTTATTGGCGGTGATAAACAGTTAACTGGGGGCAATAAAACATGACACCGGCCGCCGGAATCGAGCTACCGGTCACCGGATTCCAATGACCGGTGTCCGGATTCCGGCGGTCAGAGACCGGAGTCCTGCGGCCGGCGACTGGAGTCCGGTGAAGTCTCTCTCTCTCTTAGTGACAAGGGAGAGAGGGCAAATTGTCCCAAAAATAAATAAAAATAAATAAAAAAATAACTTAATTGAGTATTAGGGCAAAAAATATATTATTTGTTAGGTAAGTGGGCAATCTTATAAGATGTCTGGGTAAATGGGGTTAGTGTAGCTCAAATTTGGGTAAATGAACATTTTCCCCTTTTTTAATTGTTACTTGATTTTGCTATCTCATATGAAAAGACAAATAAGGACACAAAACGAAAAAAAAAACCCAGATCAACACATTCTTTTCCTACCTCGAGTCCTCCCTGACAGACTAACCGGTTTCTCTTCTATTTTCAAAGCATCTTCCTCCTTAGTCTTGGATATGATAACTCTATAGGATTTCCAATTTTCTAGTCTTTCTGGTCAAAGTCTTGTTTATAAAATTCACAAAATTTTGAGCTCAGTATGATGATATGGGAAGCAGTTGAGAAACAATGGGCACACAAGGAGGTAGAGTGAACAAGCCAATCATGGAGACAACAAACAACACAGATCAAAAGAAATTTGCTTATATTATATGATCGATTGTAAGTATGTAACCCTTGATATCGATGTTAGGGTAGTCAATGAAACTTTGATGCACATCTCAGGGCATTGCTTTTAGTATGCAATTTTTTTTCTTTTGATCGAGAAAGATACGAATGCCAGTATGCAATTAAAACCATATGACTCCCTTTTTCCTAGCATCTATTCGTGTATCCGGATACTCAGTAATACACAACAAATAATCCATAACTCCCCATATTGGAAACTTGCATACTCAAAGGTGCTGGCTTTGGAAGTGGATACTCCGGTGGATATATATAGTCTGCAGTTTAGACAAAGTGACAAACAACCCATTGTTGTAGGCTATAATCTCCACGCAATTTTAAATTATGGGGTTTTGAATTGATAATGATTTTATTGGTCAAGGGTATTTTCGTGAGATTAAGGAGGTCCAATTAGTATTTTATATACTTGAAAAAGTAAGTTGGAGGTCTAATCAGTAGGGGAGGTCCAAATAGTAAATTTGGAGGTCTGAATAGACCCTCTCAAAGTAACAAATGGTCAAATGTTATGTAATGTACTTTATAATGAAGACTCACACACTAAACCCCTTTGCCAATAGTTTTCAATAACGTATTAAGATGAATTGATAAAACTATATAAAAGCTTGGGTTGGAGGCCGGCCGGTTCCAATAAGGAATATAACCTTTTGGCTCTTATTGTTGGAGCTACATGCCTGCATATATTATATAATTCATGGGCGCTACCAATCTGACTTTCTGTCTCCAGTTCAAAGAATTGGAATGCGATGGCTTAACCACCAGGCAAACCCTGCGTTGGTTGTATTCTGCCCATCTTGATTTCTGAAATTTTCTATCATCAAATTAATTATCTTTTTCCAGTAACTCCGAACTCATATGTTCTCGCGTCCTCCCTCTTGCGAGTTGCAGGATGATGGGCACTTCTGTTCACATATTCGCGGAAGACAAAAAATGGAAATGTTTTTAGAGTACTATTAAGATATTTAGTGAACCAGTTTAATGGATGTAGTGGCAGAGTAGCTGTACCTGGTCTAGAACTCTAGAATATATATTAAAAAAGAATCAAAAACCTTTCAAATATATATATATATATATATATATGTATGTGTGTGTATCTATATATATGTTTTAGGAAATCAGAAATTTGTAAAGAATGAGCTGTACTTTCATTGACAATGAGGATTACAAGCAAAAAATTTCCGTCTTACAAGTTAACTGAATCATACAATAATTGAAATATCTCCTTAGATATCGGTGTTGATGCCCAAAAATCCAGCTATCAGGCCCAATTCATTTCTCAAGCCCAATAAGCAAATTATAACGACAATCATCATGCCACGCATGTGGTCCCCAGCCACATTCACGCATTTGGGGCTTGCAAGAGCGGGTGTGGTGTGGAAGGTAACGGAAAAACATGAGGCCCATTATTAGTTTTAGCCTTGTTGGTAATTTCAAACTTGGGGACCGAAATTCAAACTCAACAGCCCAATTCTGATTATGGGCAAGTGAAGAAGAAAGAACCCAAAAACCACTCAATTACAACAAACACTTCTCTTTATCCAATATATTCAATTATTTTCCTTAAACTAGACATCTCAAGTACTATATCACATTCTTTTACACACAAGCCAATTCTCTACCCGTAACTCCCCTTTTTCCAGCAGCAAATCTTGGAATCACGATTCCTGGATTACAGCAGCAGATTTCATGGGATCACAGCAGCAGGATTCTTGGAATTAGCAATGAGATCTTAAGGACACGGGAATCCTGGAAACACAGCAGCAAGATTCCTAGAACAGCAGCGGACCTAAGCCACCACCACTCTATAAATAGATGGTTATAGCTGCTGTGAAAGGGGGAGGGAGGCACAAGCTAACTACTAAACAGCCCAAGCAACTCTCCCACTAGAAGAACAAAAGCCACAACAGCCCAGAAACATGAAGCAAGAGATCAAGCCCTAACTCTGAATCCCTAGCCATCAATTCCTCCCAATCAACCTTAACCCAAAATCATACCATTGCCAGAATCTCTTCTTCCGAAACTCATGCTTTTCTAGCTCCCACGCCATGCACATCTTGCCAAGCCTTTACTAAAATTGCACACTAATTCATTGCCGTGAATATGGAGAGGAGTTGCTGGGAAGAAATCAACAGCATTCTTCTTAGGATTTAATATCCTTTGAGGTTTGCTGGGCCTATTTGCTGCTTACTCAGACGAAGGGGAAAAGTCTTGGGTCCTTACCCATGAATTTTCACTGCCGTACAACTCCGATCAAAATGCCCCTCACATTTTTGGCGACTCTGCTGGGGACTAGGCCATTATTCCAGAAGCTAACTTCTTCCTTGCTGGACGCATGCCAAGCTAATCTTTGATCTTGGTAATCAATGTTAGGAGCAAGTTATAAACACTCTGTGAAAGTTGTAATCAATGTTGCAATTTACAGAGAGTTTGAGGAGAGAGAAAGTGGATCTGGGCTTTTTTCTCTCTCCTCCATCACCTACTTCCTGTCACCACAGCAACTCACCTCCACTACCATCGTGCTCACAGGCTTCCGACGAGTCCATCTCAGCCTCCGCGATGTCCGATGAACGGTGAAGTCACGCGCCGACACGCATTACTTAGAAATCCTCTCTAGACACCCAGAGTTTTCTCTCTCCTCCACCATACCCACCGGTCTCCGATGAGTCAAGGCCAGCTTCCACATCGACCACCGAAGCTTGTAGGCACCTCACGCGTCGACGCCGACGACACCAAAATCTGATTCGGACACCCGAATCTGAACACTCAATTCTCTCCTTCCTAGTTTGGGACAGCGCCATCTAGTCCTCCGTGATGCAAAATCTAGGCAAACACTGTCTCTCTCCGGTCAAACAACTCTAGGTGAACACTGTCTCTCGGCAATATTTTAGTATGCTGGCTGCCTTTGTATTACCGGCGGTAGTTCGACGTACCTGCTGCAGTCGCTCGTCATGGCGTTTTGGACACTCGTCCCGGCCACAATTACATGTATCAGTAGCAATTTGACTTCCCGGCAGTGGTCACTTGTCCCGGCAACAAGTCGTCATCTTCTCCTGGTGACTCAACTCCCAGCAGCAACCCAATCTCCTGGTGGCCCATCCCGGCACTAATCCTATCCCGACAAAATTATAGTTACCGGGTCGACTTTCTCTATTCCGACCCGTCGGGTCTCTCTTGCCTATCATCGAGAGTGACTCGATAGCACAAGGTAGCAGCCACCAGGACACAAAGCCTGCAATCTACGCACTAGAGACAAGCCAAGGTCACCCAAAATTGATCTGGACACCCAGATCTTCATTGGTGCCCTCGTCTCTCAGTGGCAACTCCCCTATGGAGCTCAGCCATCTCGGTGACTCAATTCTAGGCACCTTCACATCCAGGTACCCATGCTCCATCTCAGCAGCTCCTCTTGCCGGTAGCTTTGCTTTTTGGTATCAACTTCGCTCCCCGGTAGCACTTTCCCCTTCCGGCAACAGACCACCTTGAGAAAGGAGAAGAAAAGCTAAGTTCATTTCCTATCTGCAATCATACTTATGTATCAGAGTCATTGCCAGTCAAATATATTATATATGTGCCAGCACGTGTCCACTAAATAGCATAATTGTTGCTATGCATACATACACTAATATGTTCTGATGCTGTGTGTTCATTTAAGAACTTGTTTGATACGTACACTATATCCCCTGATAGACACCTAGTTGTTTCATTTCAATTGCCTATTGTGTGCCTGTACCGCATGCCTACACCGCATGCTCTTGATATATGGTACTACACAATTTCTGAGCATAGTAAACTACGATGCATATTAGCGGCCTATTTGAAATTCAAATCAGAGGCATATATTCAATATGCTCATATTACATATATCCTCATGGTTATTGCTACACATATGCATGTTACGGCCAATGATTAACTAATTAATGGCCATGAACAATTCAACATGGCAGGTTATCATGTTTATAAGTATTAGTGGCACGTCCAAATTGGATCTGAACTTATTTCTCTCTCAATTAGCACACATATATAGCTCCTTAGTACATGTTCTATGATCAATATACATGATATTCTATAGGCTGCAATTCATTGCTGCATTAATTGTCAAATAGCTATCTCACATACAAACTAGCTCCCTTGCCAATCATTTGCTACCTCCAAACATTCATACCCACATTTAAGCATTAATACCAAACCCCGAATAGCTTTGCTATGAGAAATGTACCCTTTATAATTGATGATCACATGCCCAATCACACATATATTCCACATAGTCACACAAAGTGTCTCCTTATGTCATTTTAATTTTTTTTAAGCTTAGTATGCCATGACCAAAAGATTGATCAATTCCACTTTTTACTTCACATAATTCAATTAATGGCATAAAGTCATACTACGGCTCAATACATTTCCACGATATCTTGATTATATACATTCACATGAATAAGTTACTAATCACTTATTTATTTCTCGGAGGTATACTCACACAACACGGGTCTACATGCATCAATCTGTATTCTTCTTGCTACTGCTATATGCTTGCATGGCAGCTCATTTTGCCTCGGTTACTAAACAAATGAATGTTATTCACTAGCTAAAGATACATCATACATGCCATGAGTATACTTGTCTTCGTAATATACTATATATATGTGTCTTCTTAGTATGCAGAAACTTGGCACGTGAGATTCCCCATATATAATATATTTTCAACATGGATGCCACATCCTAATCCTATATATCTCTACCTTTTGCATTCCTTACTCACATATCTTGCAGTTATGATTGGTACAAGTGAATATATGTTCTCAAAAAGATGCATGTGCAATACTAGTTAACGCGAGCCGAGCAAATTCACATGGGCACCATGAGTCTTTGCCTTCTACACACTAGTTGATATCTCACATTACAACATATACAATAAACTGTGATAGGTTTTCTATCGTGCATATACAAACACATTATGATAGCTAACAGGTGCAGCGTATATACTAACATGCACAAGCACACATAGACACTTGTTCAAATGCTAATCTCACATGCTCATAGTCATCTCATTGCTAGCTGACAGCCACCATGTTTTGCTTTTAAATAAAATAAACTACAACAAGTTTCAATGGCCTGCAACCACTATATCCTCTTTGCCTATACTTGTTACAAAGCTACATTTTGGCTCATAATTGATGTCATATTCAAGTGGGCATATAGGCCGGACATATATGACCCATAGCATGATCACATTAAACCTACTGTCTTCGCTGCGAAACATTTCATAATTGGTATATCACATGCTAGCAATATCACAACAAGATTTCTTTGGCTTGTCACCAACCATCATTCACATCTACGAGCCCATGCATATTCATTGATACATATATTCAAATTATTTGTCTATTTTATCAATGCATACGTGCTAGTTACCAATGTTGATTTCACATACATAACACATTTCTCAGGAAACGATTAATGCATGCATCAAGCAGCAAGCAATACTCAATCAAGCCAAAACCATTAGAGCAAGCAATCAATGCTCAGTCAAGCCAATTCCAAGCAAAAAGCAGTATTCATCATCACACTAGGAAACAATCAGTATATCAGAATAATATGCTTTGACACTTGGGGGCTATACGATTAAGGCGACCAGTTGCCTCGGTGATCACCGCAATCAGTGAAGATCTACACCTACATTGAAGCTACTTACTTGTCAATTGAAATTTGCACGCCTCAATCATGCACATAATTGAATCATGCTTTATGAATCCAATGGAAGTCATAAATATGAGCAATCTGTTCAAAATTCCATGATACAACAAGAAATTACTCAAAGTTCAAGCCCGCACTTGCCATGAGTACTCAGCTTACCTCCTGAAGCTCATCCCCATGCACTCTCTCTTAATCATTCAATATATTTAAGAGAACACGTACTTTCATGCATATTACTAATTCATATGCTAAGTCATAAGTACAATAATCTAATGCATACTCCGAGCCACACCAAGCTAAACACAATGCCAAGCTCATGCTCATCATAGGCTCATGCCAAGCACATGCTCACGTCAATGCTCATGTCAAGCACATGCTCACGTTAATGCTCATGTCAATCACTGCTCATGCCAAGCTCGCGCTTATGCCAAACTCACGCTCATGCCAAAACTCATGCTCAAGCCAAGCAGATCCACGACCAACAGGAATACGCCAAGCCTTTAAACAAGTTCATGCTAGGCAAAGAAAACCCAAGCAAGCATGATACTATGTATACAAGCATCAAACATACATGCAAAGCCATGCTAAGCTCCTTCCTAGGGTCGTGCATCTATCATAGATCATATGAGAGTCATGCCAAGCCTATTCTCCTAAGCATGTACATTTCAAAGTCCACGCACTCTCCCTTTGTCCGCTAAATGATTAAGGCAACATTAAGCCAAAACTATCAATGCATTTGCCTAAGCATAGTTGCCACAAGCTCAAGCAAATTTAAGACAAGCATAAAACAACTCATTCTACACATAACCAAGCATGTAGAAGCCAAGCAAAGAAAATGAAACTTTTCACACACCATGCGAAACAAACCATCAAGCATATCTATAAGCCAAATGCAAATAAATACTTTTATGCTCTCTATTTTCATTATGCACATCCTACTTTACTCTAACCACATATCATATTTAACACACATACTTATCTATTTCGTTTTAACTTTCTTTTCATTTGTCAATTATTTTGCAAATTCTTTTATTGTTATGCTCATGCTTTACAAAACATATACGCGACTTCTAACCGTATTGGTCCTTCCGTTTATTGAGTTCAAGTTCATTCTCATTTTACTCTAATTCATTATCAATTTTACTTTTACTTAACTCATTCTCGTTATCTTATGCTTACTTATTTTATTCATTGTCCTCGTAAACACATGTACTCTTCTATAATGCAAATCACGCAAATGCTTCAAATTCTCATGTGGCTACTTCTCTCAAATTCCATGCTTCTATACACTTGGTTTTCATGCTTACCTTAGATTATTTTCTTATTGATTATGTAGCCTATTTCATAGTCATTACGTAGCCTACATAATCAAGGGGCTAATGTTGATGCCCAAAAATCCAGCTATCAGGCCCAATTCATTTCTCAAGCCCAATAAGCAAATTATAATGACAATCATCATGCCACGCATGTGGTCCCCAGCCACATTCACGCATTTGGGGCTTGCAAGAGCGGGTGTGGTGTGGAAGGTAACGGAAAAACATGAGGCCCATTATTAGTTTTAGCCTTGTTGGTAATTTCAGACTTGGGGACCGAAATTCAAACTCAACAGCCCAATTCTGATTATGGGCAAGTGAAGAAGAAAGAACCCAAAAACCACTCAATTACAACAAACACTTCTCTTTATCCAATATATTCAACTATTTTCCTTAAACTAGACATCTCAAGTACTATATCACATTCTTTTACACACAAGCCAATTCTCTACCCGTAACTCCCCTTTTTCCAGCAGCAAATCTTGGAATCACGATTCCTGGATTACAGCAGCAGATTTCATGGGATCACAGGAGCAGGATTCTTGGAATTAGCAATGAGATCTTAAGGACACGGGAATCCTGGAAACACAGCAGCAAGATTCCTAGAACAGCAGCGGACCTAAGCCACCTCCACTCTATAAATCGATGGTTATAGCTGCTGTGAAAGGGGGAGGGAGGCACAAGCTAACTACTAAACAGCCCAAGCAACTCTCCCACTAGAAGAACAAAAGCCACAACAGCCCAGAAACATGAAGCAAGAGATCAAGCCCTAACTCTGAATCCCTAGCCATCAATTCCTCCCAATCAACCTTAACCCAAAATCATACCATTGCCAGAATCTCTTCTTCCGAAACTCATGCTTTTCTAGCTCCCACGCCATGTACATCTTGCCAAGCCTTTACTAAAATTGCACACTAATTCATTGCCGTGAATATGGAGAGGAGTTGCTGGGAAGAAATCAACAGCATTCTTCTTAGGATTTAATATCCTTTGAGGTTTGCTGGGCCTAGTTGCTGCTTACTCAGACGAAGGGGAAAAGTCTTGGGTCCTTACCCATGAATTTTCACTGCCGTACAACTCCGATCAAAATGCCCCTCACAATCGGTAAGACTAACCCTATTACAACTTAGATAAGTAATTTGAGTTTGGGTCAGACACACAACCTAGGTGTCCTTAAATACCCCCCTGTGTCCCCCAAACGTGGTGCTCCTCTCGTTATCTCATCAAAAACCTTGTCAAGTAACAAAAACCCAGTACGACAAAAATAATCTCAGTTGAAGGAGAAAAGAGTACAACACACCTTTACATTTCAAGACCATATATGTAGACATCTCCCCTTGATCGCTGCATCTCCCCATAATGACTACGATCATGAGAGTTCGAATAACTTCCGCAAACCGATGCTACCAACATGTTTTTCGAAAGTGGATTTAGGCAATGACTTAGTAAACAAGTCTGCCACATTGTCCTCAGATCGAACCTGGTTCACTTTGATCTTAAAGAGAGTTTGTTGTTGCTGATTATGCTTGGTGTTGTCGCCTTTGATGTAGCCTTGCTTCATTTGTTCAATGCAAGCATCATTATCCTCATAAATGCTCGTAGGCTCATCTATGGTAGACTTCAAACCATGATTTCTTCGAACATGCGTAATTATGGATCTAATCCATATACATTCAGGAACTGTTTTGTGAAGAGCAATAAACTTTGTATGGTTCAAAGATGTAGCGACACTATGCCAATAACACCTTCAGACGACAGATGATATCTGTCTTCTGATATGTAAATTATCTATTGTTTATCCAGCTGCCGTCTGTTACTGCATCAGATGATAGATATGCTCCGTCGTCTCTTTCTCACTCAGACAACAGAAGTTTTGCAAGGCTCTGTCGTCTGAACAACCCAACATTGAAGGATTTGGGACTTTCTATGGTTAGTAATCATATACAATGACACATTAATGTTGTTAAAATGAATTACAAACTACAGTTTTAATAAACTTCTGTTGTCTGAAAACAAATGAGAACACATTTATATGTTGTCTGAAATTACCAAAATAAAGGCTTGTCAAAATCTATTGTCTGAATGCATTTTTGAAGACATTTAATTGTTGTTTGAAAATCATTTATAACTGGGTAAATTATGCTGATCTGTCGTCTAAATAGTTTTAAGACTTCATTTTTATGTCATTTGACTTGTATTCCAACCACAGTTTTAAGTATTTATGTTGTCTGATAGACAATATAACTATACGTAATCATGTAGTTGTATAGTTTGATTGAGGTTAGAAACTCACTTTTCTGTTGTGTGCTACGCGTTTCTGTTGTTTGTTTGAAGTATTTATGTTGTTTGATAGTGAATTAAACTTCAGTTTTCTGTTGTCTGTCAAAAGTACTTCTGTTGTTTGATAGTGAAATAAACTTCAGTTTTCTGTTGTTACAAGTATGAAGGAACAACATAGAGATATTCTTTTATGTTGTTACTGTATTTGTGATACAACATATCATAAACATGCATTTGTTGGATTTGAACCATAGCAAACCTCATTCTGTACACTAGTCATCAAAAAGGCATATTATAAGATCTGAAATCAGCAAATTCCTCATTGCATCAATTAATCCACCAAAATACATTCCCATCAGTAGCATAATACTAAACTAGCTAGCTAGCATGCTAGCCTTTACATTAACCTCATTTGATTACTGTCATTGTTGCATGGATCCTAATCTAACTAAGACAAAAACCTAGTAGCCAATCATAGAGTAGTTACAGCAATTGCATGCATTATATTGTTCAACACTTTTCATCAGTTCTGTCAAAATGCACAAAAGCAGTTCCTAGACACTACTACTACTCATAACCTACCAGAAACAAAAGCAAATATATAGGCTGATACTTAATTTTCTGGGAACTTCAAAACATGCTTAGCCCATTCCGCTCGGACCTCATCAATGTCCTTGTCTGTGTAAACCAAATTTGACCTCGTTCCCCACTGCAATAAGGAAATGCAGCAAATTAAATATGACAGTTATATGCACAGAGCATGCACTATATCATTAAACAATAAAGTCCATAGGTAAGCAGAAGGTTCTCCATGTCATTTCAAATTCTTATAACTGGTAACAATGCCATTAAAATATACATGGTCCTTAATAACTCCAATGGAAAATCCATTATCGTTACAACACTTCAAACAAGGACAGCATATATTTGATTTGTCGGCAGCATTAGCCGAAGCAAACTTAAGAAAATCCTCAAACCCTATTTGAAACCTCAATGATCTCCTATCAGCATGCATCCATCCTTTTTCCATTTTATACATACACAAAAACAACAATTAGGAACTAAACTATGACATAGGATCATACATCTATATATAATGTATATGTATATAGGTACATAGAACCAACTTCATTCTAAACATACCAATTGGTTAAACTATCACCTAGGATCAGTAAAATTCAATTCTATATCATTAAATCATGTACAAAAGCAGTTTAACAATAACTATATATCAATTGATAAAAAGAAAGTTAGATTATTGCAAGTTATCAAATCTTCAGATAAAAAAAAGTTCCTGCCATCAGTAGATATTCTGACAAATCTACACCAATGCAATAAGCATATGGATAACAATAATCTGGTAAGAAAACATGTATAAGAGATTATAAGAGATTAATGACAATTCCTATTGCAGCTTTAGACTATGGAACTCATGTATAAACAAGCCAAACTAATGATGTTGCATTCAATAGTAACTTTGAGAACTGCATCCTCAACATTATAAAGGTACACACCACAAAGCATGATGGATATCTATCAAGGCTTTACTATCATGACGAGACAACATGGGAACCATGAACCAAATTAGAAGTCTGCTTATGGAAATTACAACATGATATAACCTCCCTTGGAAAGAACAAACTAAAACAATAATCCCAAAGCAAACCTCATCACTAAAAAAATTAAAATGACTTATAAGAACAAACCTGATGAAAATAATGTTAAATTTTCAATGTCCTGTGACTTCTGCAAGTAGGAAGCTATTTGAACTACATGGTGAACAAAATTTTTGGAAGGAATTGTATCTATTATGGAGATCAACGTAGGGTGGCAAGATTCATCAGACGAACTGCAATAAACGATCATAAGTTTGACTGAAATAGGAAGGAAGCAAGAGATGTCCAGAAAGTCCAACTAAAATACATATCTACACTTTAAACCTGAAATACCTATCAATTCATATAATCCAAGTGTGCCATGAATATGGTAAATAAAGTAATTGCCAATATCAATTCTCTGAAGTGAAATCACAATTGAATAAACAAAAGCAAAAAAAATGGCGTAACAGCAAACGTGGCCCAAATTTTGGCAGTGAATGTATGAGCTCATCTTCTTTATAAGGCTAACAAGAAGGGTAAAAACAGAAAAGTCTCAATAGAGACACTTGGTAAGGCTTTATCAGGGTTCCAGTTTCAACAAGTCCACATTGTACAACTGTATGCCTGGATGATTTATGCTGGTTATGTAATCTAACATCATTATAAGGTCTGACAAACTTCTCTTCAGCATCAACTCACACCATGATATCCCAACTGGCTTCCTTGAAATGCATAAATGCTATGACGAGCAGCTGAGTAAAAAAAGAGAAAAAGAGGGGTGTCATAATGTGATCTAAAACAAAAAAGAGAATATGAGAGCTAGTGAAACCGCAAACAAGGAGGAAGGAGCTCAATAGTCCATACAAACATTCTCAACCATGTGCCTTACCCATAGAACATCTTTACATATATAAGAAATTACTCATAGAGCATTTTAGCCATGCAATGTGGTTCCACAATCCTCACAGTACATCATACTAGTATCTCTTCCAATAGTTTTTTTAGATCATAATCCTGGCTAACATGCAAAAGTGGATACTAGAAAGCCAAGAGATTGATATAAAGTCAAAAGTAAATGTTACACAAAAAATAGTAAAACTAAATCTATTGCAATACGATATTAGATGATGGAGCCAAAATCACATAAGATATCATGCTAAGAATGCAGTGACTTACAATTACTAAGCTTTTCCAAAATGGGACGTCTGCGCGGAAAGCGTTCATAATTAGTCCTTTCTGAGTGAACATCTGCATTATAAAGAAACTGTCTCAGCAATTTCGACTCTAATACTTCAAAATTCCAAGCTTTATGAGGTCAATTTCTAATTACTTGAGCTTTGTTCTTGCCTTTGCCACTTGGGGACTTGCTGGATAAATCATGCATGATGGTCTTTGCCTCTTCTATACCATTCTAAAGTGGGTTGGATAACCGTCTTCAAGAGAGTGAGGAAAGAGTAAATAATCCAATAAGCAAGCCACTGCTCATCATCTAGTTTTGATGTGCTCTCTATGGCCATCACTGATGCATATCTATAGTCAAATTCCCACAATAAACAAAATTATGAGTTCATTAAATAACTGTGTATCCATTAAATCAATTAAAGATGGAAGCTTTATTGGATAAAATAAGAAAATAAACAAACTTGTCTCAAGACTGAAAGAGTGGGATTGCTTACAAGCGGTAAAGCAGCTGCAACACAGGGCTGCAGGAATTGAAAATAAATTGGGGAATTAGCAGATAAACCCATAAAAGAAAATCAAGAAATTACACAACAAAGACAATCAAAATCTGGGCCGGTTTTGATTAAGAACTTGATAAATACAATTTCCCTCTGAAAACGAAACTCACTAAAAACTTGATAAATACATACATGTTTACACATACACAACAAATAACAATTAGCCACTTCCAATACATAGTGAACATTCATTCAAATGCGTATAATTTCTCATGGAATCCCTGATTAAGCATTTACCAAAGGAAAGCACAAAATTGCAAAATTCTAAAAAAGAAAAAAAAAATTACAAAGGGCAAGGGAAAGAGGAAGTACTCTGTTCTGGTCAATGACGTCGACGATGACAATGAGCTTGCCGTAGTCCTCACCGTACCTCTTAAAATGCTATGTAAACAAAAACAAAGATCAGAGAAGAACCAAGGAATGTTACAGAGAGAGAAGGTAAATCTTGGCGTTCGGAGAAGACGAAAGGAAAGCTCACCATCTTTGGTTCGGCGGGGCGTGTCTGTGAGAGATCGAAGGTGGAACGTATGAGAGAATGAACGAATGTGAAAGCTGGGATTTAGGGTTTTCTTACGGACTTAGCCACAGTGCTAGTAGGAAAGAGCCCAAGATACACAAGCCCTAGAAATTACCCATTCTTGGGGAGGGAATTTGTAGTACTTAGAATGACCAAAGAATTCTAGTTACTTTGTTTCTGGTTTGCAGGTGGGTAAGAGATTAGAGGGATTTGGTAGACGGTCAAGGGGACTGAGAGTCCGAGAGAGAGGTCTGGGTTTTCGTCGAAGTGAAAGAATTGATTACAGCGTTGACAGATTGAGTTTTTTTGACATAATCTTTTCAGCACCTAACGCTCAGTCCCCGCACCTATACTGCCAAATGGATATCCAACAAAACCTTATTAGCAAAATCCCCAAAATCGATATCTAACAAAACCCTAAAACCCAAAACAAACCAAAGTCGAAACCCTAAGATTGATGAATAAAGAGGCTTACCAATGAACAACAATGAACCGGACTCGCTCCTTCTTCAAATTGAAGAACTTGACCAATGGTGACGAGGGCCTCAAAATCGGAGTGAGGTTGAGAAGACTCTTCTCTATACCAAAACTCAGCTCGGGGAGTGCGTTTGTAGCTTCTATCTCTTTTGGGAGGAGAAGAACCTCTTCTGATTTTGAGACATGAATCGATCTGAGTTTCTGTGGAAGTTCACTCTAGGTCGAGAGAGCTCAGCCTGTGGAAAGAGAGCTGAGTTTTTGAGTCTTGTGGAAAAAACACGGGGTCTAAGGGCAAAACAGATGGATAAGTTAGTTGTGTCAAAAAAATATTTTTGGTCAGATTAAGAGAAATTATTTTCCGGTTTACTCAGACAACATTTGAATGTTGTCCTAATTTTCCACTTTTTCATGAGAATTTATCAGTTCTTTCAAACGACAGATATCTGTTGTCTTAATTTTCTAACTTACGAAAATGATGAAAAAACTGAAATAGTATGGATTCTCATGCTATTCAGACAACATAAGTAATTTATATGTCATCTAAAGAAGTTTAAAAGATTCAGACAACAAAAAACAAAAATTATGTCGTCTGAAGTGTGTCATCTGAAGGCATTATTGGCATAGTGATACCTTTTGTCTGTGATGCTATGTGATCCAATTTGCTGAGTTCTTTCTTCAAAATGTCGGTACCCTCCTTTGTCTGTGATGCAAGATATGATATCTTGCTACTTAAATAACTTAAATCTCCATGCCTGCAATAATAATAATAATAATTATAGTTACATTTATAAAAGAGATCTTTCATTAGAGTAACTAATTATTATATGAAATAAAAAAAAAATTATCACTGATATTAACAAGGATGTTTATGTACCTGGCCAAACGTACAACTTCACTAGGCATATTTCCCTTGGGAACTATGGAGTGAACTTCAGATTTTGCTTGCTTTGTCCACTGCTTTAATACTAAGGACAAAGGTATCTCCCTTATGCGCTCATGCTTCATTACATTAAATAAATGAGAACATGGGATGCCTTCACGTTCATAAAGTTTGCAAGAGCATACTACTCAAGGATCACTTTCCCGATGGTAATAAGTAGTCGTGCACTCTTTCTCTTCATCATTGTTATAACTAGATGTAATGTACACATGACATGAATTGAGATGCATAATCCTTGAAGTAATTAGTCCTCCAACCTGATCTATCTCCACACATATTAGTTTAAACATATTATCCATATAGATGGTAGAGGCATGCTTCTCTAATTGTCTGAGTTGGGTAGAAAGTACATGAGTGGAGTTATTCGACTGAAAATCTTCTTCAGCTACTTTATTTCTAAGTCGTTCTAATGCTTTATCAAGTTGCGGAATGAGTTCAATCAATTTCACTCCATTGAAGCTGAGACTATCCTTCACATACCTATTCATGCCCTCACATCGCTGAGTGCTACGCATGCGAGCAAAAAAATGTCCACTCACAAATGCTTCTGCCCATTTCTCTCATTTATCATACATCATCATCACCCAACTTCTATTATGAAGACCATATTTGTCATGCCCTAATTTTTAACACAAATAAAAATCGATATACAATCTCATAATTATATATGCGTGAACGTTCAGCCACCAATACAAAATATTTAGAAACTTTTTTCCTTTTAACCCAAGTACATATTGATGCCCTGAACCCACTATATATGTCAATATTGACCCGCTCCACAGAGTTATATATTACATAAGCTTACGAATTAAATTGTCAACAACAAAATAAAACGTAAATGCTCCTCAGAGTTTACTACAACGGAAGTCCTTATCAACTGTAAAGTTACAAAAATGGCTTCCTACCGTAAAGCTGCAAAGGCGCTACCTCAACTTCAGCCCCGATTATCCTAACCTGCAAGATTAACCCCTACACCGTTTGAATAGTGTACCGGGTTGTCACACAACAAACCCAGTAAGCTTTTGCAAGCCTGTATGAGTAACTCAAAATAGTTAACACAACTCACACAAGAAATAAGGAAAACAACTCATGCTTTGATTACTTAAAACACGAAATAAAGGAGAATAACTCACACTTTAATTTACATTCAAATTGAAACATAGAAAACAACTCACTCCTTGGTTCCTATCAATTGTACCAAAATCGTACCATAGAAAACAACCCAAACTGGAATTCTATCAATATAACATAGAAAGCGACTCACTCCTTGATTTCTATCAAATGTACCAAAATCATACCATAGAAAACAACTCACACCTTGATTTCTATCAATAAAACATATAAAACAACTCACACCTTGAATTCTATCAAATGTACCATAATCGTACCATAAAAAGCAACTCACACCTTGATTTCTATCAAATGGTTAATAAGGAAAACAACTTGCACCATGTCCCCTTAAAAACTGTTAATAAGGAAGCAACTCACACATTGTTTCCTAAAAACACGTAATGTCATGAGTTATCAATAACTAATTCCCGTTACCCCATGAATTACCCATATGGAAGATAGATTAGAGCTCTAACTAAAACGTAACCACTCGTCCGGCCAAAGACGTGATTACCTGATATTCTGCCCAAGGTCATAGACCTTCGTTCCTCGGGCCGTACAGTCCCTTGGAGCAAAACATTAAAGGAGTCACACTGGACCCAAAATGTTACACAAATCGCAACGCTTTTGAAAAAAATCGAAATCAACATTTCCATAATCATTGTTTTCCGAAAAGCCATAATAAAAAACAATAAAAACATCATTCATGCATACTGTTTTCATAAATCCACAAACCCCCAAAACAATAAAGGTAATTTCATTCATTAATGAACCTTGTGAGATTACTCACCTCGAAACTCCCGCTGCGTCTTCAATATAGAACAAAGCAGCCAAACCACCCAAAATAGCTGTCCAAAGAATACCTCGTCACGTACCTAAGGAATTACAACTCTGATTCAGTTAACGAATCAGAATTTAATAAAGTTCGAATCCCCGAATCGAACCAAAATCTCAAGGTAACACCAAATTTAGGCGAAACGACTTCCGAGACCTCCCAAAGTCTCCGAAACACTTCAACGATCGATGTGTCCAAACCACAAGTCGATCAGACGCTTAGATCCGTGACGAATAAATCAACCGGTATGACACTGTAAAATCATAACAAATCCATACGAACTCCAAAATTTGCATATTATATATCAAAATGCTTGTAACAACGAGTAGAACATATACAATACCAGAAACAGTTCCTAATATGGCCGGAACGCCGCCATAGGCTGTGACGCACCGCCGCTGGCAAAAACTCATTATTTCTCAAAACTCCCAACATTAAAAAGTTTCATCTAAGCATGCTTGTGAATTTTCATAACTAGCTCGAAGTTAGAAAACAAGCATAAAGGATCGAAAAATAACTCACAAGCTTTGGATTTTTGCTCAAACTGATTTGAACCGATTTCCACATAAATCGATCCAAACAAACACCATAGATTGATCAAGGAGTCTTCTCTGAACTCAACCAAGGAAGCATGAAGCCACAAAGTTGTCGGAGCTGCGTTTTCCGGTCGGGTCCGAAATCACCTAACTTTGTCTACTTGCAGCGCCGCCGTGGAGGAGAATCGCTGCTAGAGGACACCAGAAGGAGAAGCAGACAGCCGAGGCGAGCTGATCTAGAAGTTTTCATTGATGGAGACCGCCGGAGTTAGTCGGAAAAGTCGGGTCGGGCCTGGTTAGGCGGAAAACTCAGATACTGAAGGTGCAGCCGAGAGAGAAAAGAGAGAGAAGGAAAGTTTCCGGAAAAGGAAAATGGAATTATGAAAGATTTTCCATAAATTCCTTATTTATACTAAAATGGAAACTTCTTCCAATGGCCATAACTTCCTCATACGAACTCCGATTGACACGTATCATATGTCTATGAAATCGTATCGACGCGCTCTACAACTTTCATGAAGGAAGTTTTCTGAGAATCCTAACGGATAAAAAGTCAACCTTTGCAACCCCCCTAAAACCATATTCTTCAAATAATTATTCTCCCGAAACACTTCCGTTCCATCCACGGGCCTCGAAACCATCCAATAACCACAATTTAAATTCCGAAAAATAAATACGAATTTCCGAGGCATCACAATATTTTTCCACCATAGCTTTCCATCATTGCTTAAAACCACAAGGAGTTGTTTCATGAAACATGCAGCGTTTGAACTCTGTAACTATTTCAGGGTTGCGTAAGTTTTTCTAAGCATTTTTGGAAATATGCTATGTACATAAACAATGTGGACAACCGGGAACCACTAGTTTAATAGCCTTTCTCATTGCTTCTTCACCGTTGGTCAAAATGCCCAGAGGTTTTTTGCCCTCCATAGACTCTAAGAACATCTGCAAACCCATGTGTATGTCTCAACTGATTGTTGTCACTTTAGGTTTCCAAATTATACTCTTGGAAATTAGTCTCTGACATCTCAGGTTGAGGTTCATCTGATGCATCCTGACTTGACATCTAAAACATATAACATGAAAATGAATATAACCACTAGCAAATTGAAATTCATACCAAAAACAAAATATCATCAAACTAAATCAAAATCTCAAATGGATAAATAAAACTCCAAAATCAATGCAAAAAAAAAAAAAAAAACAAATCCAAGTAAAAATAAAGCATAAACAGAGATGAATCTCACTTTTCTCCAAAACTCTGTTCTAAAAGAAACAAATCGAGGAAACCAACCCTTCTCTCTCTAGAACAAAAATACAGTGTATCTCTCTCTCTAAAATTAAAAGCAAATATCTGATGATAAATAAAGGAATTAGATAAGGAGGGTTTTGTCAAAATGAGCATACCTATTAGCACCAATTCTTCACCAAATACTTAAAGACAAGCCCAAATCCTCTAGACACATTCAAAACTAATCCTCTATCATTGAGCAAAGCAAAGACCAAGTCCGTCCTTCACTTTCTTTACTCTACAACACTTCCAAAGGAAAGCCCACTTCTTCTTATACCCCAAAACACAATGCTGACAACTCATGATAATTTTTTTCTTTCTTAAAACTTCATTTCATTTTTCATTAAACTGTCACTCAAACTCATAAAACTAATAGCCAAAGCTAAATGAATGATAAAAGAGATCATTCTTAATATGGGAAAAACTTGCCTTGTTCAGTTGAGATGAGTTTCCTTTGTGCCTGTTTTTTTAAATCCAGTCAGAAATCCACGGAAAGAGTTCCAGATGATTTGCTGCAGATTCATTACATTCATAGATCAGTTGCAAGAAACTCAAATCAAATTGATGAGTAACATATAAAAAAACATTAATCATTCAGCTAAAATTCATGAGTAATATATAAAAGAACATCAATCATGGCGTACTCTAGACAATAATTGTATCAAGTCCAAGAATCCAAGTTTTTTTACTAATACAAAAGCATTGTTGATGCCTTACCAAAGAGTAAGCATAATTACATTCATTATCAAAAACAAATAAGCATAGATGTTCACATCTATAACCATTGCTGCTTAAGAGTACGTTGCAACATGCAGCTTTTGTATAAATCCTAATTATTGGTCTTCTTGGCTATATCAAGCTCTAAACAAAATATCACCAAACTAAATCAAAATCTCAAATGGATAAATAAAACTCCAAAATCAATGAAAAAAAAAAAACAAATCCAAGTAAAAATAAAGCATAAACAGAGATGAATCTCACTTTTGTCCAAAACTCTGTCATTTGGGAACTTATTTTGCTATAAATTTTTGGGATCTCTAGCATTTTTCTATTAGATATTGTTATAAATTCAAAATCAAGCTCTTTTCATGTTGTTGTCGTTTATGAAGTTTTTGATCTTCACTCTTAGTAAACAATTACAGTAATTGAATTACTCATTGATTGAGAATTTGAGATATATATAAATGATGAAGTAGCAAAACAACCTTTGATGGGACTGGGCCGGATTACTTTGCTGATGGGGCCAATATAAATGGCTTTGCTGTTGGGCTAAATTCAGAAAAGCATCTTAGCTTGGGTGTGAAAAAGAAGAGTTTTAAGCCTAGCTGTAAAGCAGCATTGCACGTATTACTTGGATCATCAAACCAATTCACTTCTTCAGAAATGCTTAAGAATTTGAAGATGATGCGGATTAGTTGCTCTATTAAGGCCTTTACTTGCTTCTGATAACCATTCATTGTATTACTGCAGAAGTACATAATTAGTAAACTAGATACAAGTTATTTGCTCTAACCAACCATGAAGGATACATACAACGCTGATCACAACCCTTAATTTTTGATTTTGCAGTTTTAATGGCTGATGAAACTAAGAATTCAGAAAATAACGAAATATGTAGGATCTAAGAATTTAGAAATAACAATTATGTGTATATTTTTAGACCCTGGAATTACGTGTGGCCTGTATCTTATGAGGTCTACTCTGGACCTCTGGTACAGCAATTAATTTAGATATAAATTAAGAATTATAGACCCAATTTCGATATCGAAGAAAATTAGATGAAAACATTGATTAAAACCACTAAATAATAGTAAAGCAGAATATCAAAAAGCTATTCCATCATTTACGGGTAATATCATTACTTGTAGCAAAACAAAAATTTTAAATTTCAAAGTATCTATCATTTATCGACATTGTAGTTCGTGGTCTTTTACGACTTACCAAAACCCTTGATAGTCATGAGGCCCTAGCCTGATCAACTGGAGACCCCATGATGGTAAACCCTTCATGCCACAGTTTCCGGGGAAGCAAGGCCTGCGACGGCGGGTTACCGTATCCGCTACTAGCCCCGCCCAGAGTCCGCAATGTCTTCAATTTTTGGTCAGCTGGGAGAGCAAACAAACTATGAACCTCAGATTCTACAACCTCCACAAGCTTTCTAGGAATCCCATGACCTATCAACTGGAAAATTCCCCATGTTTCACATGCCTGGATAATGAGTTCTGTGGAACTCGGATCCATGAGGTCGATAACCGGAATAGATGGCTGGTCACTACCAGAGTAAACCTCATAAGATTCAGGCCACACGTATGAGTCAGGCAATGCCTTGACTGAGCCAAAGTCGAGGGGGGCAACATGCTTGTAGGCTTGATCTGGTGGAGTAGCCGTAACCAATTAATTCTTAAGATGAAAAAGAGTAGGTTCACTTACTCGGAATGGTTATAGACAGAGAGCTGGTGAACCTTAATTATATGGAATCTTATCCCACATACGAAAATAAATCAGATTTCAAGTATGAATATATGCATTTCTATAAAATGACGGTACAATTAATTGCATTTATGAAAAAAGTTATATACTGGCTTTGCATGAATTGCAACAAATGTCCTTAACTTGTAGAATTCTGCAGGCTCTCCAGCACAGGAAAAACACAGAGATAAATCAGTTTCCTTGGAAATAAAAACCTATAAACTGCCTCGTTTAGTTCTTTCTTGCGCATGCCTTGCACGTGTCCTTAAGACACCTTAATCTGGTGGCACCTTCAGCCTCATTAAAAGGCACTCGATTTTTTTTTTAATAGGATAAACAACTCACAAGAGGATGAAAGTCGTCCAGTGCAGCAATAGGTTATTACATCAGCCTTGATACAGTCACTCAACCAAAGAGAATAGCTTTCTTTGAGGTACATTGCATTCAGCCTTACTGAGTTTGTTGGGCACTTAATGTGAAAATATTTTACAATATATTTGATACTTCAGGTTAGGTATTAGTATCTTATGATTTTTGTATTATAGGGAAGCAAAAGTCAAAGTTTTGAGTAATTTTTCTTCCCTAATTCTAACAGATTCTCTATTTTACAGCAACCTCTAAAATTTCTATAATCTTTCTTAAAATTTTAGAGCAACTCCAACAGATTCCCTATATTTTGATTTTTCTCTACTTTAGGGAAAACTAAGCCTCTTTTGCTCCAACAGATTCCCTATATTTTGATTTTTCTCTACTTTAGGGAAAAATAAGCCTCTTTTGCTCCAACAGATTCCCTATAACTATCTCTATTTTAGAGAAAGTGAGGAGAGAGAAAACCAAATTCCCTATATTTACAGCAAACTCCAAAATTTTAAAGAAGAATATGGAGATTTTATAGATTACTATAAACTAGAGAATCTGTTGGAGTTGAAGAAGAAAAATAGGCTAAAGGTTTGACTTTTGCTTCTCTATAATACAAAAATTATAGGGAAGCTGTTGGAGTTGCTCTTAGAGATTACTATAAATTTAGGGAATTATGTTTTCTCTTTCCTCACTATCCCTAAAATGGGGATAGTTATAGTGAATCTGTTAGAGCAAAAGAGACTCATTTTTCCCTAAAATAGAGAAAAATAAAAATATGGGGAAGTTGTTGGAGTTGCTCTTATCTTAGGGTGCAGTTATTTTCACAAAAGCAACAACTATGAGAAATGAAGAAGATAATGATTGTTTTTTTTTTGTATTTTAAATTTTTACTTTTGGTGTTCACAAAGGGTATTGCAAATATTTTGATGAAGGTAACACTAATAGTTTTGTACATTGAATAACGAATTAACGATGAGAAAGTAACAAAAAGACAAAAAATAGTAATAAATTTATATTTGGATGGAGGATAAGAAGATTCATTAAAAATTAATTAGCCTCTATATTTAATTAATTGGTTATGTATTTAGTTTTCCTTACCATTTTACAAAATTACAGTACTTATTAGTCATTTTGCACTGGGGTAATATAGTCTTTCAATAATTCAAATGTTAGTAAAGGTGAACTAAGAAAATGATTTACATTTGGGTAATTTAGTCTTTCAATAATTCAAATAGGGTGGTTTTAGTTAGACCTCTAAATTTGCTATTTAGACATCTCATACTTAGTACACCTATAATTTACTTTTTAGAATATTTGAAAAACTAAGTCGACCTCCTTATTTTTACCAAAACACCCTTGAGCATGAGATACAACAATATGTTACTGTAGTTTAAAAAAAAAAATTGTTACTCTACTTTTTATATGTATCTTCAACCTTGAAAACAAGAATGAATCAAAATCACATGATATTGCTCTCTTATGAGTAGGTTTCTCCTCCATCAAAATTAATCAGACGGTTAGTTCTCGATCTTGATATGTTGTTGGAATCCCTTTGAATTTGTTAAAAGAATGATTTCAAGGGTTTTTTTTTTTTTTGAAGAGGTTTGGAACCCAGCCCAGCTGGGAGACTCATCCCCACGCCTGACTTATTTAATTAATAATTGAAATATGCATAGAGGGGGACATATAACCTTGACCTCTAGCAATAGTACAAGAATCTTCGTAGAGTACATCCTGGATAATCACAGGAGACTCATATAACCATACATCGTCATGCAAGATAATCCATACTAGCAAGGTGAGCAAGCCTATTGGTTACACCATTTGCTTCCCAGAAAATATGCCTAATCTGAATAGAGTGTAACAACGTCAAATAAGACTTACAATCTTCAATAATCCGCCCTATATCAGATCTATCTTCCATCCCATGTTTCATGGCATTCACCACAATAGAGCAGTCACACTCTAAATCAAAAGCAGAGAAATCTTGGTGAATAGCAAGCAGGATACTTGCCCTAGCAGCCTCAGCCTCCATATGAAGAGCAGAGGAGACATGAGGAAAGTACCATATTCGTCACGAATTACCACACCCACACCACCATCCCCATGGTCAGCACGGTAACTTCCATCCACATTAACCTTGAGTCTGCCACAAAGTGGGTTCTCCCACTTAGCCAACTTCCTTCTACATGTGGTCTTCCCAGGATTATGAAAGCGTCATCAGCGAAAAACAAATGTGAGATAGAGGGAGCACCTGTACATAAATGGACACCGTGAATCCTCTGGTCTTCTTCGGCTCTCAGTATCATCTTAGATAATGCCTCCGCACAAACCAGAAAGAGATAGGGGGAGATAGAATCCTCTTGATGAAGACCCCTTTCTGGAATAACTCGACCTCTGGGGACCCCATTGATAACAAATGAATACGAAACAGTCCGAACACATCTCATAACCTAGTTTACCCACACAACATTGAAGTAAAGCTGCAAAAGCACAGATTATAGGAACAACCACTCAACCCGGTCGTACGACTTACTAATATCTAACTTCAAAGCCCCAAACCCCACATGTCCCCTCCTACGTTTCTTGAGAAAATGGGTGATTTCAAAAGCAGCCAGGGAATTATCCGATATTATCCTTCCTGGCACGAATGCGCTTTGGAAAGGTGAGATGATGCTCTTCAACAGTGGCTTCACACGATTAGCAAGGACTTTAGAGCCTAGTTTATAAATTACATTACAGAGGCTGATGGGGTGAAGCTGATGGATAAACTCCGGGGCTTTAACTTTTGAAATTAGTGTAACATTAGTGTGATTCATGCTACGTAGTAGATCATCGGACTCCATAAAGTAGTAGATAGCCTTAGTCACATCAGGGCCAACCAAAGTCCAAAAATGCTGATAGAAGCACATAGCAAAGCCATCCGGGCTAGGTGCTTTAGCTGGATGCATTTGTTTGAGTGCCATATACACCTCATCCACTGTAATCTCCCTAGAAAGACACACATTCATTTCGTCAGTGATACACAGAGGCAGGGAGGAAGCAACCTCACTAATACCCTGAGGTTGAGAAGAATTAAACAACGATTGAAAATATCCCAAAACAATCTGTTCAATTTCTCCATCATCAGTACACCACACTCCATTATCATTAAACAAGCCTTTAACCTGATTCATCTTCCTCCTATTGCTAGCACATTGGTGGAAAAAACGATTGTTCAGGTCACCCTTTTGAAGCCAAAAAAACCATTTGTTAATGCTCAAAGTCCGGCGGTAGCCGATTCTTCGTTTAACGCTGGTCCGATGGGCGGACTGCTACTCCGAGGACTTGATAACTTTCGCTTGCTGAAACACGTGAGACAGGGCATCAGAGGGAGACCGCGTTGGGCGGTCTTCACTTCTCCGATGCCTAAGTCAGTCACTGTATACAGGTGGCATAGTAATAAATGAGTAGTAAATGTGTAATTAATGAGGAGAGAGGAGACAACCTTTTATAGGTGAGAAGAAGGTTGATCTTCTTCTTGTTTTCGATGTGGGACTGATGTGCTTCGATATCCAGCATCTGGAGCTTCTGACGCTAACTTGGCAGGGCGCGTGGTGGCGTGTTAGCTGTGACCTGGGGGCGATCCCGGGCTCGGGCGGTAGCCCGCCTGGCTGTGTCTTCGCAGGTCACCCACTTGGTGAGATTCGAGACCTCTGGCGGTACAATGAGCGTGGCTCATTATAGCTAATTATGCTTGTAAACGTACGTGTAGGTACGAGTCCCCCAAGTCCCCAGTCAAGGAGGGCAATCTTGGTTGGGGAGTTGATCGGCGGTGTGAAGCGTTTTCTCTGCTTAGACTTGCAGAGCATAATTAGCGTCAGTGCGTTGTCAACCATGAATTTATTGAGCGAACGCTTTATACCCTTTCAGGTGGGCCCCTGCTAGGCCCTCCAGAGAGTCCCCTACTCCGGATGGTCGGCAAATTGTTTGTTGAGGGGAAGCTGCGCGGAGCAGAGGGTGTTGGGTAGCGAGCCCAATCTTAGTACCCAAGTGACAGGGGTCAACGTACCGGATCAGGGTAGTCGTAGACTGTTGACAAGTCCCTGTGTCCCGTAGGGATGTTCTGACTGTAACGCCGCGTTGCGGTCGTCGTCAGAGTGAGGCGTAGCCTCAGGTTTCGCCGCTGGCGGATACCCCCCGCTAGTTGTAGCAGGAAACAGCGTCGCACGGACGTGTTTTGCTGTAGCTATTGAGCGGAGTTGCACTCAGCAAGGCACTAGGTGTGCAAGGAGGGAGCTCTGCCGCCAGTGTCACGTTTAGCAGAGGCTGCTTGTTGTAAGTTGAAGAGTGGAAGTTCCGCTTAACGGGGATTCGCTTAGCGGGGACTTCGACACCTGGAAAGTGACAAGTGGGAAGTTCCGCTAGTGGGGTTTCGCTCAGCGGGGACTTCGACACCTGGAAAGTGGCAAGTGGGAAGTTCCGCTAGTGGGGTTTCGCTCAGCGGACTTCGAGACTTAAGAAGTGACAAGTGAGAAGTTCCGCTAGCGGGGTTGCGCTCAGCGGATTTCGATACTTGGAAAGTGACAAGTGAGAAGTTCTGCTAGTGGGGTTTCGCTCAGCAGACTTCGAGACTTGGGAAGTGACAAGTGAGAAGTTCCGCTAGCGGGGTTGCGCTCAGTGGACTTCGATACTTGGAAAGTGACAAGTGAGAAGTTCCGCTAGCAGGGTGGCGCTCAGCGGACTTCGATACTTGGCGCTGTATACCCAAAAGTGGAGGCTTCCGTTAGACGCTTCGTCTGATGGTGGTTAACACGTGGCGAACGCTGAGAGGGTTAGCGTGCGGAGGCGTGTTACCTCAGCCTAGCCGTCTCCCTGCCATTAATGCCGAGTAATGATAGGTTTTTTAACCGATGCGACGCCTCGATTAATCAAGAGAGTAACTGGAATCGTGGGACACGTGGACGGCTGACTTCTTGATATCGTTTTTCAGCGGACGGCCTAGAACTGTTTGACGTTGACATAAAAGGGGGGGGGGCAAATCGGCTAATTTTTACACTTTGCTCTAAACTTTGAAATACACTAGTCGTCTTCAAGCTCTCTGCGTCTGTGATCGGAGAAGAAGGCTGAGGCGATATTGCTGAGTCGTCGTACGTGGGGAAGCTGACGGACTCCGGCTTCGAGGATAAGTGTGCTCAAATTGCTACCAGAGGCTCCACCGTTGAGGTTGGTACTGTGATCTATATCCCTGTTTCATTTAGTGTCTGTCATGGTAATTTTTCTGGGTTTTGGGTATTTCTGTGATGTCGGTTGTTGACGTGCTGTGAGGATGTGAGAGTGGGCTTGGGGATGGGTTGTTGTGTTTCACATAGTTGGGTCCTCTAGGGGTTTGCTAGATGGTCGAATCTGGGTTTGAGTGCTTGTTCTTATTTTGGTATTTTCTGGGTAACCTTTCTTGACGTTCTTGGGTACTAAATGATATAGGTATAGGTTAGATCTTGTGTGAGCTAACTGATTTGGGTTTTAGGGTTTTGGGATGGCCGACGTCATAGAGATTTAGAGCAGTGAGGATTCCGGATCTGAAGTGTCGTTCAGCGCGGCGGATAGAAATTTTATTGATTCGTTGCGTTCGCCTGCCCGTACAGGAACCTCACTGCCAGAACCGCTAGAAGTCGAGCCGCTACAGACCATTCCGTGGGGCATAGATAGGGGTCATGTACCGCGTCCAAAGGGTTCTAGGGCGGGAGAGGCTGCCGCTGCCCACAATAGGCACGAAGAGTGCTTAGAAAGCAATAGCGCAGCCAGTGGTTCCGCTGGGGGGGGGGGGAGATGTAGCAGGAGAGGATACCGAGTCGGCGTGGGTGTTCGAGGATGGCATCCTCATTGATGAGGCGGGAAGTAGGATGACTGCTATTGCCGTCAACCGGTTGAAGAGGGTGTTCCGGTTGCCCGGCGTAGTGAAGCTGCGTCCGCCGACGGTGGATGAGAAGGCCTCGATCCTGCCAGCGGGCCACGTGGCGGTGCACGAAGCTATATTCCGCGAGGGAGTGACCTTCCCGCTAGTGCCCAACCTTCAGATATTGATGTGCGAGTTCGGCATTGCCTTTGGGCAAGTCTGCCCCAACATGTGGCGGTTGCTGCTGGCGCTGAACTCGTTGTGGAGGTTGTCAGGTTGCGAAGGACTGACCGTGGCGGAGGTACTACACTTCGACGAACTGGTGTACGTGAAGCACCAGGGTTGCAGAGGGCAAGTAAACCTCAGTCGTCGGCAAGGAGCGCCCAAGCTGATCAAGAATCTGAGGGACTCAATGTCGTACTGGCGGGGTTCCTTCTGCCTTGCCACGGCAGGGTGGGAGTACCAGGCGGGGTCCAATGAGGGGGAGCGAACGTTTAGAATTAAGTCGGAGTTTCAACCCATCCGAGGTCGTTTGCCATTTTTGCAGAACATGGCTGGCGGGGTTTTTTTTTTTTTTTTTTTACTTTGTACTGATAGTCTTTTTTGTGCAGCGGGGTTGCGGTACAACCTAACTAGTGAGGAAGAGTGCCGCGTGGCACGCATTAGAGGTTGTTGGCGGAATCGCAACTTGCTGGACTTCCGTCTCCTCACCGGGTGGGAGTTGTTGGTAGCTCAACAACTGACGCGTGCCGTTGGTAAGTGCTCTCCGTTGTATCGCCCGTTTTGTGAGGTTGCCTCATGCTGACCGGTTTGTTATTATATATTTTAGAGACTCCACCGGGAAACAAGGCGAGCCGTGAAGCATTTGCGAAGGCAATGGACCGCGCTGAAATCGACAACTTCCTAGAGGCGCTGAGCCAGTCAGAGATTCCCGTGGTACTGCCAATGCCTCACCACTTTCATCTTGGTGGTGACGGGCTGCCTGCTGTTTAGGCGGGGACCAGAGCGGTGAGTGAGGCGGCGCCACAGAAAGAGAGAGCGCCGGCCATGTGGCGTGGGGTGCGTCCAGCGAAGGGTGTCACCATAGTGGGGTTGGAGCCGCCAGCGAGAGGTTCAAGGCCTGCCGTCGCTGGAAGCACGCGGGTGCTCCAGCGAAAACGCCGCCAACCCGAATCCAGCGGGGAAGAGGAGGACGCCGTGGAGATAACCGGGGCCCGCGAGCAGGCGAAGAAGGCAAGGCAGGCTTCGCCCGAGGCTCCTGCTGATGTGGCGAAAGCGGCGGGTACGAGTGATCTGGACTCATTTGCCGCCTACGCTGAATTTCTGAATGACGGTGAGCGGGAGTTCCTGTATCACCTCTGCGAGCGGTTAGGGTTCGGCGGCCTGGAGGGGATTGTTCGTACAACCGCCGTCAACCAATCGCCCTTCAGCACGACATTTGGGCACATCGCCGTTGGGCTGCATGAAATGTTCCAGGCGGGGTCAAAACAGCCCCAAGTTGAGCGGGAGCTCAGGGAGGAGGTGGCGGGCCTACAGAGGGACTTGGGGGAGGCCCAGGAAAGGTTGGCTGATGTCGAGCGACGCTTGACAAAGGCCGATTGTGATGCGGCAGACTCCCGTGGCAAGTTGGCAGTTGCCATTGAGCGGGACCTGGAGCGGAACGAACAGTTCTCCAAGTTGGAGCAAGACATGTCCCTGCTGCGGGATAGGGTGGCTGCTAAGGATAAGAAAGTTGAAATCCTTCAGCGGGAGTCTGCCGCCAGACAGGCCGAGGTGAAAAGGTTGGAGGGTGAAGTTGCCCGCCTGAGTGCAGAGGGGAGCTGCGTTGAGGCCGCCGCTGTGGAGTCGTACAAGAAGTCGGCGGACTATAAAAAGGCAATGACCGAAGCAGTGAAGGCCGGTGCCATGGCCAATGTGGAAATGTTGCAGTAGAAGGGTGCCATCGACTGGGCGAAGGCATCGATGTCGGTCGTGCCGCCAGCAAAGAAAGCTCCGCCGACAACAAGTACTACCCTTGCTACTGCCCCTGGTCCGGTTGAAGGTGCTTGCTCTGGTAGTGGGGAGAGTGGCGGACTCCCGGAGGGCAACACTCAGCGGACTCCCACCCAGTCCGAGGTGTCTCGTTCCGTGTTCTTGGTGGGCCACACCCGTGCGGATGGCACAATAGAGACCCCTAGTCCCACAGCCCGATGGTTCGACCAAACAAGCCGCTCACATCGGCCGCAGGCCGCCGGTGGAGATGCCGAAGGTAGCGGAGCTGACCCCACCAACCCCTGAATTGGAGTAGAAAAATTTTTGTAGCTGCTAGGGCATATTTTATTTGATGTACAGAACAACGCTAAAGTTAATGAATTTTCAAAGTTCGGTTATTTTGTTTTCCATGTCTTGTACCGCTAGAGTTTTGACAATTTTGCTTTTGCCCACAAATGAAACATTAAAGGAATTCAAATTGATCCAAGTGCACAGTGTATCGGACGTGGTCCGCTGACCGGCGTTGCGAGTTGCCCTTAGTGCTAGACTTGGTAACAATGGTCTGAATAATTCCTCGTTTCATTGATAGCTGACTGATCAGCGCTTTACAAAAGTGGGGTCGTACCCGTTGGGTAGCTTCCCTTAGCTAAATATTGAACAAAAATTTCACTAAGTCAAGATGCTCTTGGGTAGTGGCATGACTTTTTGTAGTAATACCGAAGGTGTTCGGTATTCCAAGGGTGGGTCGTTGTGACGCCATCCTTGTCCATTAAGTAGAAGGTGCCTGGGCTAACGACTTCTACAATTTTGTATGGACCTTCCCAAGTTGGGCAGCGTTTTATTGGTGGTGGTATGACTTCCTTCATTACCCAGTCCCCCAGTTGGAGGTTGCGGGCTTTGACCCTGGCGTTGTAGAAACGTGAGACCCGTTGCTTGTTCTGGAGGTTGTGCAGATGGGCTGCGTCTCGTTTTTCCTCTAGGAGATCCCTGTCAAGGTTGACGCCGCCGCTGTTGGTCTCGGGCCAGTATCCTCTGACCCTAGCGGTTGGTTGTGCTACCTCGATAGGCAAGACAGCCTCAGTTCTGAACATCATACAGAAGGGGGTTTCACCTGTGGCGGAAGTTGGGGTTGTTCTTATGGCCCATAGGACTTCCGGGAGCTTCTCCGCCCATAAACCCTTGGCCGTATCTAGCTTCTTCTGTAACAACTTCTTGATTATCTTGTTTGCCGCTTCGACCTGGCCGTTGGTCTGAGGGTGGGCGACTGACACAAAATGCATCTTGGTGCCCAGGTTGGCGGTGAAAGAGATGAGTTCCTTGTTATTGAACTGTGTATCGTTGTCTGTGATGATTGTATGTGGAACCGTAGCGACAGTAGATGTTCTTCTAGAGGAAGTGAATTACCTTGGCGGTAGTTATTGCCGTCAGGGGCTCCGCCTCTATCCACTTACTGTTGTAGTCGATAGCGACGATGATGTATTTGAACTGACCCTTAGCGGTTTGGAATTTTCCCATCAAGTCTAGGCCCCATGTTGAGTGAATCCAGGGACCGATGATGACCGACAGTGGTTCCGTCAGGGGATGCGGTAGATCAACATATTGTTGGCATTTGTGACAAGATTTCGATATCCGCCGGGCGTCATCACCGAGTGTAGGCCAAAAGTAGCCTTGTCTCATTGTACGATTGGCCAAGGATCTGGCGCCTGAATGGTTTCCACATTCTCCACCATGTATTGCTGTCAGCACGACCTTGCCCTCCTCTGGGGTTAGGCAGCGGAGGTTGGGGTGAGTGAATCCCTGGCGGTAGAGTTTTCCGTTCTGGATGTTGTAGCGGGTTGCTCTCCACTGGAGCTGTCGCGCCTTGATCTTGTCTTCTGGCAATGTCCCGCTGCGTTTGCATTGAATAATTTCATCCATCCAGCTAGGATTGGTCTCAATGTTGAAGATCTCCGCCAGGGTTTTTGTGATACTTGGCCTGTCCATACACTCTACCCTTGTGTCCGCTGGACTTTGGTGTGGCTGGGCGGTTGCCAATATTGCCAGTGAATCAGCCTGGGGATCTGTGTGATGGTGTGGAACTTGAATTTTTTTAGCAGTGTTTTGACGTACCCTAAGTATGCCGCTAACTACTGGTCCTTAGCCTGAAAACTGTCGTTGACCTGGTTAACGACCAACTGAGAGTCACTGAAGATGTTAACACTATCTGCTCCTGAATCAATGGCGAGGAGTAGGCCGGCAATGAGTGCTTCATATTCCGCCATGTTGTTAGAAGCTTTAAAGTTGAATTTCAACGCGTACTCGATGCTGAGCCCCCTTGGTCCTGTTAAGATGATTTCGGCGCCGCTGGCCTTGGCGCTAGCGGAATCGTCCACGTGTAGGTTCCAGTCTGAATGCCGGGGAAATTGATCCTTAGATACCACCATCTCCATTCCTGGTTGCGCTCCGATTTTAGATTCAAGTTGTAGTTCGGTGAGCTCAGCAATAAAGTCTGCCACCGCCTGGCCCTTCATGGTGGTTCTCGGTTTATAATCAATGTCGAATTCGTTGAGATCAATGGCCCACTTGCTGAGGCGCCCCGAACGTTCAGGGTTCTGCATTACTTGTCTCAGCGGTTGATTGGTTAACACATGGATTGTGTGGGCCTGGAAATACTAGCGGAGGCGTCTGGCGGCGACGATTAGCGCGAGAGCGAGTTGTTCCAAGGGAGGGTACCTGGATTCCGCTCCATTCATGCCTCGGCCGGCATAGAATACTGGGAGTTCGTCCTGTTTCTCCCGCCGAACGATGGCGCAGCTTACTGCAGATTGTGATACCGCCAGGTATATGTATAGTGTCTCACCTTGCACAGGAATGGAAAGTAGAGGCACTGCCGCCAAGTACTCCTTCAGGCCTTGGAATGCCGCCTGGCACTCTGGGTTCCAATCGATGACTTTCTTGTGGGTTGTTTTAAGGACTTTGAAAAATGGGGTGCATCTGTCGGTCAGTCTGGAGATGAATCGAGACAGGGCTGTTAGTTTTCCCTGGAGGCATTGGACGTGCACTTTCCACTCTGGGTCCTTCAAGTCGAGGATGGCTTGCACCTTGTCAGAGTTAGCCTCGATGCCTCTTTCACTGACAATATAGCCCAGAAATTTGCTGGCGGTGACGCTAAAGAAACATTTTTCTGGGTTGAGGCGCATACCGTAGGCTAAGAGGATGGTTATTATGATTTTTAGGTTTGCCACATGTCCGCTGGCCTTTATACTTTTTACCAGCATGTCGTCTATGTAGACCTCGATTATCTTGCCCAGATTCTCCTCAAACATGGCGTTCATCAGTCGCTGATAAGTTGCCCCTGCGTTCTTCAAACCGAAAGGCATCACATTGTAACAATACAGGCCTTTGTCGGTGGTGAAGGTGGTGCATTTCTGGTCGTCGTGATGCATCCTGATCTGATTATAGCCGGAGAAAGCATCCATCATGCTGAGGAGCTCGTGTCCAGCGGTTGCATCGACCAGTTGATCGATGCGGGGTAGTGGGAAACTATCTTTTGGGCATGCCCTGTTAAGATTTTTGAAGTCAATGCACATCCTCCACCTGCCGCTAACCTTTTTGACCATCACCAGGTTGGAAATCCATTGGGGATAGATGACCTGGAGGATGAACCCTATGCCCTGCAGCTTGGCAACCTCTTCTCCTATAGCACGGTACTTCTTCTCGTCGAAGGCTCTGCACTTCTCCTTAATAGGGTAGAAGGATGGTTTGATGCTCAACTTGTGTGTGTTGATTTCAAGGGAGATGCCTGGCATGTCTGCATATGACTAGGCAAAGACCGTAGCGTTGTCACGTAGGAAGTGAGTGAGCTCCGCCGCCAGCTCTGGGTCTAATTGGGCGCCTATTGTTCTCTCAAAAAATCGTCTCGGCCACGTGTCACTCGGCCGAGGTCTTCTTGGCTTACACGCGTCCTTCTGGCTTGGTGACGTGTGCGCGGGCGTGCCAACTCGCGGCTGGTGGGCCAAGCGAGGTTTTGTTATAGATTGTAGGTCTTGCGCCGATCTGACTTATGATCAGTTGATTGTGGGCCGAGGAAGGATCGATCTCGGCCGTGGGGTTCTCTCTGCCTTGAATGCAAGGACTTTAGCACGGATTGGCCTTAACTAGCCGCAGTCTTCGTGCTGTGTAACTCAGTGATTGAGGTGAAAGTGGAGTGATGATAATTCTTTTTGTGATTTTGAATAAAGTAAATGACGTAAAGTAAATAACAACAAATAAATAGCATAAACGAAAGTGCAGGAATGTATTGAGATAAAGTAAACAACAGAAAATAAAAGTGCAGGTAAAGACAAAGTAAAGTGCAGGAATGTAAAGGTGCAGCAAATAAAGTGCAGGAAGATAAACTGCTTAAATGTAAAGAGCAACAAAGTAAAGTGCAGGAAAGATAAATACCAGTAAAGAAAGCAATAAGATAAACACGTGAAGATTGATAAGTGTTGCAGAAATATTGAAATGTATTGAGATAAAATTTGTGTAATCGCGTAGAGCGTTTGGTCGAGGACCTCTAACAAAGATGTCTATGGCCCCTTTTATAGTACAAAATAAATAAAACAAATACAGTCTCAACTTTAATTGTGAGACTGGATTGATTACAAATTGGATTCTATGAATAAAATTTCTTTGATGTTCATAACTGGCAATCAACCATCATGACTTATCAACGATTATTTTTGTAACAGACCATCATGGCTCTTCAATGCTTATTTTCGGAACGGCCACACTTAGTGCTGCAATGTCTCTGAACGTAGAATTTGGCATTTAGTAGCTTTTATCTTCTCATAATGTCCTGCCATCAGTGTCCCTGACCAATTGAAACAGACATTGGATAGGACTATCTCAGCCACAAGTAAACCAGAAATCGACTCATGTGAGCCGGACCTCGGCTGAAGTGAGCCGGGCCTCTGCTGAGGTAGAGTGAGCCGGACCTCGGCTGAGGTGAAGCGAGCTAGACCTCGACTGAAGTGAAGTGAGCCGAACCTCGGCTAAAGTGAGCCGGGCCTCGGCTAAATATTTATTATATCACGGCTCACTATGACCCAGACCTGCTTAATGTGGGACCCGGCTTAACGTCACGTAGGCCTTGCCAAATTTAGGTTCAAACACCTATGCGGAATGTCCGCTCAGGGTGCACATCAGAGATGCTGACTACCCTTAATGATGTTTCCGGGTTGACCGGCTCCTTCCTTACGTACTTCTTTTCGTCATCCCTGGGGTCTTCAAAAATATTTGGTGGCGGTGCTTGACTGCCTACCGCTAGGATCTTGTGGCGGCGGTTTGATTGTGCTATAGTAGTTGAATAACACTCACGTGCCAACTGTTGACTTCTCCTGACACAGCCTGTGCCGTTGGGTGTGGGGAATTTCATGAGTAGCATGTATCCGGCGATGATGCACTTGAGTTTATTGAGTGCTGGCCGACCTATGATGGCGTTACGTGACGTCACCGGAGAAGCTGAGCTGTGGTTCATGATCTTGGAGTAGCTTTCTGTTCCGCTTAAGGTCGTTGTAACAACCACTGAATATAACGTTGACAGCGGATCCGCTATCAACCAGGATTCTTCCCACTGACATTTTACCGAGGATGGCGTCGATCAAGAAAGGATCGTCATGGGGCAAATGCACTCCGCTTTCCTCCTCCTCTGAGAAGGAGATAGGTTCCTAACCAGACTTTGGGAGTTTGGCGGATCTTTCGTAGTGGATGTTGCAGACTTCCTTTGGGTGATTAGCCCGTGCATAACGCTTTCTAGCTCTGTGGGACATGTTGGTGATTGGAGCACCCCCTTCAATGGTGTTGATATGGCCTAAGGGTTCAATGTCAGCGATCACAGGTGGTGGTTGGCGCACCTTGAATTGTTCCATCTTGCCATCACGGTACAAGGTCTCAATGGCCTTTTTGACAGCATTGCAGCTGTTGGTATTGTGATCGCTGTCCTCGTGGTATTTGCACCACTTGCCGGTGTTTCTTGGCTTTCCTGTTTTTGGGTATCTTCCAGGGGGCGGCGGTGGGATCTGATCCTTGCACTGATTGTATATTTCTTCATATGAGGCCGTGAGGACTGTAAATACTGCATACCTCTGGGAAGACTTCGTATGTTTGTTGCGGTTGTCCCCATGGGATGGGCGGTTTTCCTTGTAGTACTGGTCCTTCTGCCGCTTGTTTTGGTTCTGGCCCTGCTGCCATTCCCTCTTTTTGTCAGTTGGTAGTGTGGAGGTTCTGTTAGCGGTCCCCTGCTGGCTGGAGGAGGGTTGTGTCGACTTTGCGAGTGCTGCTGGTGGCGGTGGGGTTTCTCCATATGTGATGAATTATGCCTGGGCATGAATGACTGCCTCACTCATGAGGTGGTCGTATACCACATTTGGGTGATTGTAGTTGAGGTGATAGAGGAATGGCCCTTTGAGGAGTCCCTGCTTAAAGGCCGCCGAAGCCATTGTTTTATCAAGATCACGACATTGAGATGCTGCCGCTCGCCACCTTCAATGTTTCTTCCGTACCCTTCAGTGTTTCTTCCGTACGCCTTCAGTGTTTCTTCCGTACCCTGCTTGACGTTGAACAGTTGGCTTGTATTATGGTGTCCAGCGGATAGTAGGATGAACCAAGAAAGGAAAGCGTGTGACAACGCTTGAAATGAGGCGATGGAGCCTGGCGGACACTGAAGAACCAGTTCATTGCCTCATTGTCCAGCGTTTCGCTGAATAAGTGGCACAGGGTGGCATCATCGAATCCTTTGTTGTTGGTGACCTTCTTGAAGGTGTCCATGTGGACGAAGGGATCAGTCTTACCGCTATAATGTGACATTTTTGGAGTCTTTGCGTATGCCGGTCTGACAGCCTGCAGAATAGTAGCAGTGAATGGTCCTGGCCTGGACCCGAAAAGTGGATTTTAAATTGGCACCGGGGTGCCTGACTCCGCTCGGACCAATCTTTGCTCCAAATGTTGCATCCGCTCCAGTATCTGAGCGGTTGCGTCACGGCGAGACTCAGCTGGGTATCCCGCTTAACTGATCCCCGCCACGGAGTGGGTGGGTTGCCTTCCGTTCTTGCCCTAGGCCTCGAGCGATGGGAGTGCGGTGATGACTCCGCCTCCTGTTCCAGCATTGGTTGGGGCACAGGGGGCGGCCCAATTCCCTCTAGCTCCGGTGGGCGCAGCGGGACCTGCATGTGTACAACTGGTGCTGGTATCAATGCTCTGGTACCAGGTCGGCTGTGCCCGGTGCCCCGTGACTGCTTGCTTCGCGCCGGGTTGGCGGTTGCTTCCAGCGTTCTCTTTAACTCGTCAAACCGTGATACGAGCGTGGCCACCTGCTTTTGGGCCTCGGCCTTTTCTTTTCGTTCTTGCTCGCGCTCTCTGTTTGCTTTGTGAAGATCCGCCAATGCCAACTCATATAGAGAGGCAAGGTCTTGGCCCGGGGGGCGGCTGCTGCTTGGGTTTGTCTCACCGCCGGGGTTGACTGGGGTGGTGAACAACGCGCGGTTGATGCCTACCGCTGGATTGGTGGGTGGGGAATGGCAGACTGCTCTGCCTGCTCTTCAGCGTTTCCCCTGCTATCGCTAGTCACGGTGATTGTGGCGGGATGACCTTTTGTTCAAGGCTTCACACAGACGGTGCCAATGTTAATGCTCAAAGTCCGGCAGTAGCCGATTCTTCGTTTAACGCTGGTCCGATGGGCGGACTGCTACTCCGAGGACTTGATAACTTTCGCTTGCTAAAACACGAGAGACAGGGCGTCAGAGGGAGACCGCGTTGGGCGGTCTTCACTTCTCCGATGCCTAAGTCAATCATTGTATACAGGCGGCATAGTAATAAATGAGTAGTAAATGCGTAATTAATGAGGAGAGAGGAGAGAACCTTTTATAGGTGAGAAGAAGGTTGATCTTCTTCTTGTTTTCGATGCGGGACTAATATGCTTTGATATCCAGCGTCTGGAGCTTCTGACGCTAACTTGGCAGGGCGCGTGGCGGCTCGTTAGCTGTGACCTGAGGGCGATCCCTGGCTCGGGCGGCAGCCTGCCTAGCTGTGTGTTCGCAGGTCACCCACTTGGTGAGATTCGATACCTCTGTTGGTACGATGAGCGTGGTTCATTATAGCTAATTATGCTTGTAAACGTACGTGTAGGTACACCTTTACACTTTGCCGCCAAAAGTCTGCTCTTTTTTTAGAAGCTCATCCAACTTCTTCTCTAACTAAACCCAAACCTCATAAGGAGGAGTAGAGAAGGTGGGCTCATAAAAGACAGATAACTTATCCCGGAAAATTGAAATATCCTCCCTCAAAGACCCAAACTTGGCATCACTCCATTCCTGCAAAGCACACAGCGTTTCTTTAGTCTTTCCACAAACTACCAAGAACGGATTATCTCCTTCACAAACACTCCACCCTATCCCAACCACCTGTTTACAATCCTCCTCCAGTGACCAGAGTTCTTCTAAACGAAAGCTCATTTTCCTTTTTTTTTCTTTTGTGGGCGGCACTCTCTTACCTCCAACAAAATTGGAAGGTGGTCAGATTTATTGGGACTCTGATGGATAACTCTTGAAACCAGAAAAAGGTCAAACCAACTATTGTCCACTAGGAAACGGGCAAGTCTTTCCCTTATCTCCTCACCACCCCATTTTCCTCTCCACTTGAAACAAGGCCCTGAGAAATTGATCTCCCGCAGAGAGAAAAGGTCAACAACCACTTAGAAACCCTCCATTTGTCGCTCACAACGTGCAGAACTGCCATCTTTCTCACTACTAGAAAGAATCTCATAAAATCTCCCCCCAAAACCCAAGGGAGTGAACACTGTTGCCCTAGTATTTTAAGGAGAGCCCAAGTATGGTGTCGGTCTTCGAAAAGCCATATACCCCAGTGAACCTCCATCTCTTCGGGTCAGAAGCACTTCCTGTGGCTACCCGAATGGGTATACCACAGCGCAGTAATATTAAGCCAATAGGAGTTCGATACATCGTAGACGTACCAACTTAATACTACAAGGCCTTTTTGAAAATACAATTTTTAGAAAATAGGAGACCAAGAAAACTTTTAAGAAAGGACTTTAAATCAACAACCCAATACTCAAATGAACAAGTCTGGAAATGCTTAAAATAAAGTGGGCAAGTGCACTGTGGCACCTTAGGGCTTACATCATACCCGAAATGAAAGGAAAGTTCAACAACAACAATAAAACAAAGGGGTGAGGCGCGCTCCCAGGTAGGCGGACCTCACAGAGTTCAACATGGAATGAAAAACGAGTAAATCGATGGTACCAAAAGGGAAGAACTTCAAGCAACAAGAACAGCAACACATGAACTCAGCCAACGACCCACTTCTAATCCAAATAGTCTGGAATGACCTCATTGTAACCTGAAATATAGGGGTGAGCATTTCGTCCTCGCTAGCCCAATAGGGGCCGACCCAACCTTAGTTAGGTTTGAAAACTATAAGTAAAACATAGCTACTAAAATATAGGTTGCGCGCATTTGTAAAATCAAGCAAACAAATGCAAGCAAAAACAATCATAGTTGTTTCGTTTCAGAAAATCATATGCAACATGCTTCACACAACTTGGAGCTCCAATATACTTACCTGCCGACTAAACTAAAATAAATCGGTGACCGACCTGGTTCGTCATCCTTCGAGAACTGGCCAACTACTCTATAGTGTTTATGGCTACAAGTAGCGAAGGTGTCCATTTCCTGGCTCTGAGTCTCCTATGACTGGTTCATTGTCTGTACTCACCTTTCCTCGACAAACATAGGAGCACAGCCCCTTCCGGCGGTTCACGGTTATTGACATCATAGGATCCCTAAGAATCTACGCGTCTAGGTCCCATTCACTTTCAGGTCACAAAAACAAACATACAAATGGTACAGTATCTCAACATGCAAGTCTAGCCTCGGTTTTCGCAATCAACAATCATCAGTTATGAAAACATAGGTCTCACGAGGCATTGACTAATGAACAACCAAAAACATAGTTGCAGGCAACATAATATTATACTAGAGCATTCAACATATATCGAAAAGCCTCTAACAAGGAAGGGACAGCTCATCCTACCTGGAAAATGCCGGCGTATTCCACACTCTGGTACTTCCCGCTTAAGCTTCCTTAACGATCTTGTTTCCTGAACCATTACTTAGTTTGTAAGTAATTATCCAGGTAAACAACATGATCAACTCTAAGTAATCGCGCACACTAAATTCTTTTTATTCCAATGAGACCATTAATTATTTCTTTCTACCTTTACCAATTTGGGAAAACTACTTCTTTCTTAAAAAGGAAAACATCCTTATCGCTCCGCTAAACTTTCACCAATCCGAGCGACTAAAGTCGAGTCGATCCTCATGTTTCTGAGGTTGGTCAACCCTGGTCAACTCTTGGAGTTGACTTTTGACTTTTGACCAAGTATTCATTTATTGACCATTATTTATTAAAAATAAATAAGTAAATAATTCTTATTTATTAAAAATAAATAAGTAAATAATTATAAATAAAGTTTTACTTTTACTTTTACCCATTTACGTCTCTTTTTTCACCTTTTCACTTTTATCATGACTTTTACCTTCACACTTTCACTTTTACTTTTTACCTCCTTTTTACTGAATTTACCTTTACTTTCACCTTCTTCACTTTTTACCACTTTACCACAGTAAAACTCATTTAATCCAACTTTTACCATTTTCTTTATTTTCCTTTTCTTTCAAAAACAAATCCATTTCTTTTCTTCTTCCTTTTCTTTTTCTTTTGGCCAAAACTACACAACAACAATCACCAAATCTTCAACACCAAAATTCCAACACTTTGAAAATTAGGCTAATAAAATCCAACTGATTAAACTCTTCTCAAAGATCTAAGTTTCACAATTTTTCCAACAACAACAATAGCTCAACATAATCAAAATCAACCAAATAAATTCCAAAAATTCTAGGGTTTGTCCAAAACCCATTCCTTACCCTTTCTTCTTCAAAAATCACGGCCTATTCCTTCTCCTTGGCCTTCTTCACCTACAAATCCGTCCAACATCAACATCACAACAAAAAAAACTCAAAAACAAGGTTGCATGGATAGATCCTTACCAAAAATCCTTGCCAAACCCGTAGCCTAGCTTCATGGTTTAAGGAGAAATCGGGTTCATGCAAACAAAATCACAAATCAAAATCAAAAACTCGGATTTAGGAAGAAATAGGTGTAGATCGGATGAATAGAGGCTAGATTAGGAGGGATATTACCTTGATTTAAGCTTGGAAAGAAGAAATCACAAAAACCCCCAAATTAGCTTCAGGTTCTAGGGTTTTTGGAGGATTGAGTGGCCATATTTCTTGATTTTGGTTGGAGAAATGGAAAGAGGGGAGGAAGAGAAGAAAATCTGGAAATTTTGGTGAGGATTGGGATTCCGGCGACGACTGCGGCCGGCGGCGGTGCGGTGGTGTCCGATGGTGGGGCGATTTCGGCGAGAGGTAGAGAGAGAAGCTCTCGGGTAGAGAGAGAGAGGAAAGGGAGAAAATGAGGAAGAGGCTAGGGTTTGGAGAGAGTGTGATGCTTAAATACCTCTCTCATTAATGAATGTGAAAAGTCGAATCTGCCCCTCCTTTTGGGCCAATTGGCTTGGGCTGCTCCTATTTTCTTTTTCTCTTAATTTTCCTTAAGCCCACACCTAAAATGCATCTTCAAACATCCTTATTTCTCTAACACTTCACCGAATCCTTTTGGGAAAATTTTTCGGGCTTGTCCTAAGCCTCGATACTTTAAAAATATTTTTCTAGACCCAAATTGAATTTTCTCGAATTTCATAATCCTTTAAATGGCCTCAAAGTCTTAACCTAAGCGCAAATACTTGTGTACCTCACGAATACGTAATTTCATACGTTATACGATAAATTAAAATAAACAAATAAAAGTACGGGGGTCTACACTTCCCACTACAACATCTATATGATTATCAAAGACACTTTGAAGAGACACCTGAACATCATCTTTCCAAATGAGACATAAACCGCCAGACCTACTCACACCTTTGCCAACCCAGCCCAACTCTGACATCCACTATCTCACTCACAGTACATTTAGTTTCAGACTGACAAATCAAAGAGGGATGAATGAGGGACTCAATCCCTTAAAGACCACGAACTTTCCAAGGGTTCCCTAGCCTTGCCAGTTCCAAGACAAAACATTCATGGCTCGTGATGGGTCAAATCCGGACCCATCACGGAATAGCGTTCTGGAGTACGCCCATGACTCTTTGTAGGGGATGCAGAAACTACCACAAACTTGCGCACAACAAATCCTGTCCTTGCTGCCTTTCCTTGCTTATTCATGTACCTTCCATCTCTCTTCGCAACTACTTTCAGCACCCAATCCCAAGCCGACCCCCCTTTTTTTGGCTAAGCCCGACCCACGACTTTGAGACCAATCCGTGGCCCAGTATTCTTCAACTCCAAGATTGTAGGTTCCCCACTAGGCCCAGAACTTGACTCAGTCAGCCCAAAACCCAACAAAGAGGGGGGCACATTATTACAACAAGAATCTAGCTTATTATTAAATAACTCCTTTTCCTGTGGTGAACCCGAATCCCTATTTTTCTCATTCAAACTTGCCTCCAGCAAACTTGGATTGGAATGCAAGAACTCGGCCGAAGTCAACTGCAATTCCATCTTCTTTCCAAAAGCATCTCCCTGATTTGGGATCGCCAATAATGCCGACCCCAAATTCGTGGCAAGGAAAACTGGCACATCCCTTAACTTAATCCTTCTAACTATGGCATCCACCGGTGGCAACCGTAGGGCGTCCACCAGCTCCTTTTTCCGCCTTTTTGTGGTCCTCCGTTCTACCATCTCGACGGATTCCGCCCCATCCACCTCCACATCGCCATCTTCTCTAGGTACCAGAGAGACGTCATCGGCTTCCCACTCCCCTCTAGCTCGGACCAAGCCCGAGACAGGTAGCTCCGGGACCGTCATGATCCAGCCCAACTTTTTCCTGGGGAGCAAACCAAACCGAGTACCTCCCCTAGAAGATGCATTGCTCTGCGAGGATGTTTTCAGCAGGGACAACAACTATTCCTCCTTTTTCTTGGCATTTAGCAAAGCGTCATAGGCTGGAACAAAAAGCTTACCAGACTCACGGCGAGGACATCTTCCTCCGGTATGAGTCAGCAACCCACAATAGAAACAAAAGTGTGGGAGCTGCTCATACTCAAGATCAAAACTCTTCCTCTCCAACCAACCCACAGGTTTGAAGCTCACCCAACTCTTCAGTGGAGCCTCCACATTCACTCTCAACCTAATCCTCAGGTACTCCCCCAGGCAGGTTACCCCACAACCCTTAACAACACGCACAAAAACTCCAATCGCCTGTCCCAACAACCTCCCCGTATTGTCCCTTAATTTCGAAGGCCCCGAATACAAATCCAGAAGTATTGGGTGTTAAGTGAAACTCTAGACGGGTTCTCCCATCCGTCTGTTACCGCCACCACCAACAGAGCTTTATTAAATGACAAAGGGCAACCCTTGATAGCCCACTTTAGATCCGCTTCTCTCCTAAAAGCAAACATAACCCGTTCATCCCCTAGCTGTGTTGCTACGATCCGGAGGGTCTGACTTGGGGATCCAGAGTCCCTTCATTGTGTTAATAAGAGACTCCACCTTGAAAGGTTTCGGAGTGAGCAATTCACAAACGATGAACCAACATTGCGACCCCACATTCACCACTTCCTCCGGCAACACCACCTCAACCTCCATCTTTGTTAAAGCAAGCTTTCGAGCAAACGTCCCAACAACTTCCTCCATAGTGCAAAAAGATTGAGACACAAACTTATAGCCCTTGACAACACTCTCAAGACACCAGAACATTCGTCAGCCACCCACGATGTCCAAAACTGGACACTCTTCACGAAGGTGAAGAAAAAACCCTAACCCTCAAAGACAGAGAGAAGGGATCGTCATGAAAGATTGCTTCTATTGAATAATTACTTTATTGTTGGACAAGGAATATTTACGACTGAAAATAAGGAAACAAGACTTTCTTTTCCTCCTTTTCCTAGTCTTATTAGTCATTTCATTTAACTTGACAAAATCATCTACCGGATTTCAAGGGTTTTGGGTTGGAAGATTGAGTAATGATTATATCATAATATTCAATTAGTTTAAGAAAATTCCAAAGATTATTTTGAATTTATTTTTGTATTAATGATGGGCTATCTATAGAAACTAGTCTTTTTACTTAATTGTCTTAAGTAAATTATAAAACTATATAGGTAATCTAAGGAAATTCTAGGGGGGGAAAATTAATTGAACGATTGAATGTTATATTCGGGGGAGGTAACACTATGCCAAATTTACATATCAGACGACAGATCTCATCTGTCGTCTGATATGTAAATTATATGTTGTCTATCCAGCTGCCGTCTCTTACGGCATCAGATGACAGATATCCTCTGTCGTCTCTTCTCACTCAGACAACAGAAGTGTACATACATGTACATTTGCAAGCATAATTAGGTATAATGGGCCACGCTCATTGTACCGCTAAAGGTACTAATTCCAACCAAAGGAGTGACATACAGATACACCGCCAGGCGGGCTACAACCTCAGCATCGGATCACCCCCAGATCACCGCCGACGCGCCGCCACGCGCCATGCCAAAATGGCATCAGTAGCTCCCAGAGCTGGGAACTGAAACATTTCAATCCCACATCGAAAACAAAGAGAAGAACCTCCTCTTCCTCACCTATAAAAGGTTCTCTCCTCTCTCCTCATTAATTACGCATTCAATACTTACCTATTGTTACTTTGTCAACATAAATACATTGACTAACTTAGGCATCGGAGAGTTGAAGACCGCCCAGCTCGGTCTCCCTCTGACGCCCTTTGTATTTTACTTGACAGGCAACGGAAGCTTTGAGAGCATCACAAGTATCGATCCGCCCACCGGATCAGCGTCAACAAAGGTTTAGCTACCGCTGAACTTTTAGACATCAACAAGAAGTTTCACAAGGTTCTGTCGTCTGAACAACCCAACACTAAAGGATTTGGGACTTTCTGTCGTTAATAATCATATACAACGACAGATTAATGTTGTTCAAATGAACTATAAACTACAGTTTTAATAAAACTGCTGTTGTCTGACATGTAATAAGAACACATTTATATGTCGTCTAAAGTTACCAAAATAAAGACTTGTTTAACAATCTGTTGTCTGAATGCATTTTCAAAGACATTTAATTGTTGTTTGAAAACCACTTATAACTGGGTAAATTATGCTCATCTGTGGTCTAAATAGTTTTAAGACTTTATTTTTATGTCTTTTATCTTGTATTCCAACCACAGTTTTAAGTATTTATGTTGTCTGATAGACAATATAACTATATGTAATCTTATAGTTCTGTAGTTTGATTGAGGTCGAAACCATACTCTTCTATTGTGTGATAATTAAATGAACTATGCGTTTCTGTTGTTTGTTTGAAGAACTTCTATTATTTGATAATGAATTGAACTATGCGTTTCTGTTGTTTGTTTGAAGAACTTCTATTATTTGATAATGAATTGAACTTCAGTTTTATGTTGTATGTTAGAAGTATTTCTATTGTTTGATAGTGAATTGAACTTCAGTTTTCTGTTGTCTGGTAAAAGTATTCTGTTGTTTGATAATGAATTAAACTTCTGTTTTCTGTTGTTTGATAGTGAAATAAATTTTAGTTTTCTGTTGTTTGATAGTGAAATAAACTTTAGTTTTCTGTTGTTACAAGTATGAAGGAACAACAAAGAGATATTCTTTTATGTTGTTACTGTATTTGTGATACAACATATCATAAACCTGCATTTTGTTGGATTTGAAGCATATAGCAAACATCATTCTGTACACTAGTCATCAAAAAAGCATATTATAAGATCTGAAATCTGCAAATTCCTTATTGCATCAATTAACACACCAAAATACATTCCCATTAGTAGCATAATACTAATTAAACTAGCTAGCATGCTAGCCTTTACATTAACCCCTGCCATTGTTTCATGGATCCTAATCTAACTAAGACAAAAACCTAGTAGCATCCATAGTAGTTACAGCAACTGCATGCATTATATTGTTCAACACTTTCCATCAGTTCTGTCAAAATGCACAAAAGCAATTCCTAGACACTACTACTGCAAGTTATCAAGCTACCAGAAACAAAAGTAGATATATAGGCTGATACTTAATTTTCTGGGAACTTCAAAACATGCTTAGCCCATTCCGCTCGGATCTCATCAATATCCTTGTCTGTGTAAACCAAATTTGACCTCATTCCCCATTGCAATAAGGAAATGCAGCAAATTAAATATGAAAGTTATATGCACAGAGCATGCACTATATCACTAAACAATAAAGTCCATAGGTAAGCAGTTGATCAATTTTACCTTAACACTAAAATCCAAGTTCTTGTCCTCCACAATTTCTTTCATGTAATGCATAATGAAATATCCACAAGTCTTGTCATTTTTTTGCTCCAGAATACCCTGAAAATAAAGAATTAAGGTAATCGAAGGTGAAATATACAATGAAGTACATAAAACTAACCACTACAAAAAGTTCAACCGACTCATAGCAAGATTCTTCCATTGAATTGCTTTCCTTCCTTTCCGATTCTTGTGAGCATTATAGATTTTAATGGAGCTTCAAACAGAAAATGATAATTAGTAAACAAGTCCAGTACATGAACCAGTAACACAAACTGATCAATCACTATAGTACAATATCAGACACTTACTTGTTGACAATAGATTTCCATTCCTCAGTATCGAGTTGCCTTTTAAGTGGATCCATGAAGTGCACGACTTCTTCATTTGGGTTCACAACAGTCAACATCCAATGAGCACTATGGGATAACATTAAAAAAAAAATGTTAATTACCATTAACAATATAACTTGGCAGACCAGATGCTTTAATTTTTACGTACCCCGAGTTATGTGGAACCACAAAGATTTTCCCTAACCTCCCTTGCCTATAGCGATCTGACAAAAACCGAGCCCTTTCAGTGGGATTTCCACACCCAAGTGTACCAGTCTGATCAGGATCGACAAAGGCAACCATATCCACCATCTTACACTTCTTCAAGACTTCATGAAGGTAGCTACAAATTATTTTGGAATATGAAACTATTAAAAGTACTTTAAAAGAAACAGTGATACATGCCAATCAAAATTCAATCGTATAATGTATTATTGACTATATGCACCCAACTTGCTTTAATAATTCCTTATCTCATGTAAAACACAAGTACATGATTTGATACTTCTAGCTTGTTGGCCATGGTATAGAGATCACTTCTAAACAGACAGACTTTCTTTGAACGGCCGAAAAGGTCTGCAGCAAATGTTGTGTGGATGGTGACCCCGTCTCTAAGGAAATTGTTCCCCCATGTGCACAAATCCTTTAATGTCGTTGGCAGATTTGGTGGCAAGTTTTCAAGGTCTTCATTGTCATCAAATACATCTCTCATTCTCTTCTTGGTATTATCACGATTTTTTTTCTAGTTGTGTAAACCAATAAGACTACACGTTATCAACTTTTCCCAGATTAACATATTGCAATAGTACATAAACAAAATTGCATATTGAACAAAACCATTTTCAAACTAGCTAAACACACTACAAGAGAAAATAGCAAAAGCGAGGAATTTCATTGTGACAACCCAAAATTTGTCGCAAAAGCTTGGCAAATACAAGGAAATTTCAGTTGTCGCACATGATCCCATTAGCGACAACCAATTTGTCGCATAAAGTAGGTATTTGCGAGAAATCGAAAGTTGTCGCCCATATGACATTATGCGACACCCAATTCCTTGCAAAATGTCAATTAGGCGACAATTTCTTCCAATTGTCGGTTAATATTTATGTAACAACTTTAATTTCCTCGCAAAAGATTAATTTTGCGACAATTTCTGCGGATTGTCACTAAATTTTTATGTGACAACTAGATTTTTGTCACTAAAAACTAATTTAGCGACAATTTATGTGAGTTGTCGGTTAATGTTTATGTGACAACCTTAACTTCCTTGCTGAAAATCACTTGGGCAACATTTTTAACAGGTTGTCGCTTAATGTTTATATGACAACTTAAACTTTCTCACTGAAAACTAATTTGGCGACGATTTCTACTAGTTATCGGTTAATGTTTATATGACAACTTTAATTTTCTCACAAAATGCCAATTAGGCGACAACCTCAACGAATTGTCGCTTAATGTTTATGTGACAACTTGAAATTCCTCGCTAAAAACTAATTAGGCGACGATTTATATCAGTTGTCGGTTAATGTTTATGTGACAATTTTAATTTTCTCGCAAAAGACCAATTAAGCGACGACTTCTACGAGTTGTCAGTTAATGTTTATGTGACAACTTTAATTTTCTCACAAAAGGCCAATTAGGCGACGACCTCAACGAGTTGTCACTTAATGTTTATGTGACAACTTGAAATTCCTCACTAAAAACTAATTAGGCGACGATTTCTATCAGTTGTCGGTTAAGGTTTATGTGACAACTTTAATTTTCTTGTAAAAGACCAATTAGGCGACGACTTCTACAGGTTGTCGGTTAATGTTTATGTAACAATTTTAATTTTCTCGCAAAAGACCAATTAAACGACGATTTCTACAGGTTGTCACTTAATGATTATGTGACAACTTGAACTTTCTCGCTGAAAACCAATTAGACAACTACTTGTACGAGTTGTCAGTTAAAGTTTATGTGACAACTTTAATTTTCTCACAAAAGACCAATTAGGCGACGATTTCTATGGATTGTCGCTTAATGATTATGTGACAACTTAAACTTTCTCGCTAAAAACCAATTAGGCGACGATTTATATGAATTGTCAGTTTTTTTTTAAGGGGTTTGGAACCCAGCTAAGCTGGGAGGCTCAACCCCACGCCTGACCTATTGTATTAGAACGAATTGTCGTTTATTGTTTGTGATGCGATTAGAACTTCATAGCATATTGTTTGTATTTTCTTGTCAATGTAAAAATTTTCTTTCCAATTATTTTACTTAGACTAGTTTGATTAGATAATGTATTTCTTATTGGATTATGATTCTAATTCTAGTAAACTTTTATTTATTTTAGGGGAAAGTCCAAAATTTTATTGAGGATCAATAACGAGTACAAAATCATCATTTTCTTGTATAAATGAAATAAATTGATCAAATAAATAGGTATAGAGCAAGGGATTAAAATATCTACAGAATCTCCAATATATTATTTTTTGGAGGGACTGATATATCATAGAGGAAAAATATTTTATCTTTCACCGTTTCTCTGAAATTTCTCCGATATCGTCAAATATTTCCGATATATTATTAGATTATATCCGATAAAATAAAGAAATATCTGTAAAATGTGAGAAGAGAAAAAAATAAAAAAGTTACTCTATTATTCATAGAGAAACATACATTATGAAATATGAAGGTTATGTGGAGGTGTAAAATTTAAGAATGGTTTCTGGTCAGGAAATGGCCTAATAGAGAGGCAGCACAATCTGTTTGGAAAAAATGTCTCAAGGTAAAATCTCTCAAGATAGATTTGAGTGAGGCGAAATTTAGGCAATTTCACCATAGTTTTGAACCCGATCGGATTGGTCAACTGTAGTCACTTGCATGTTTTCTTGGTTGACCGATGGCGTGATGACCACAAAACTTGCTTATTTTTTTACATCACGTTTGTAAATATTTCATCGATGGATGTGCGTAGATATAAGATACAAATTTCTGTTTTAATTACAAATACATTGACCTATACCAATTTGCCTCTTAAAGTTGTATGACTTATACATTGCATTTAAATTGTTGAGGTTCATTATAAAGCAACCATGAAGTGGAAAATGAATTTGGAAAAACCAACCGTTTGATTGAGAGATTGTAATATTTTATGGTGGTTGTAAAAATTCCAGCCAATTTGGTTTTCAATTCAAATTCGATCAACTAGGTCAAACTTAGTTACTCTTACAAACCTATATTTATATATCACACACTCCAAAGAGCAACCTCTACCAATTCAAAAAAATGGGAAAACCGACCGTTGGATGTGATTATTACAATAAATTATGAGTGTGGTTAAAAATTTAGTCAATTTCACCATAGTTTCGAACCCGATCGGATTGGTCAACCGTAATCGCTTGCATGTTTTCTTGATTGACCAATGGCGTGATGACCACAAAACTTACTTATTTTTTTACATCACGTTTGTAAATATTTCATCGATGGATGTCCGTGGACATAAATAAATGTGTGTGTGTGTGTCTATATGAATATGTAAACACACACACATATATATCTATATATATATGTACATATATTATATATATATATATATATATATACAGGGCCCTTCTAATGAGGGATTCCTTTTTTTGGTCTTTTATAGGGATAGGCATTATACCAACTTTTCGATCATATTTTCACATCTTAACCGTTCAGTTTTTAGGTCCTAATGTATAGATCACCAATTTGGCTGAAATTTTGACCTAATTAGGACCTAAAAACTGAACGGGCTCCATCGGCTCACTTGGCCCGCGGGCTTTTTGATGAGGCCTAAGTAAAGAGAAGATAAACCTAACTTTCTATCTAAAAAAAAAAGAAAAAGAAAACCTAATTAAACTTCAGACTCTAACCTAGAGACTCTGCCGTTTTCTTTTTTACCTCTCTCTGTCTCCATCACCACCAAGCGCCCTCAACCTCACGCCATCCATGGCCGCCATCACGCTCCTCACCCTTGCAAACGGTGGGCCGGACGTCTTCTATTTTGCCGCGGCAGCAACTACCGAAACGTTTCTGCTCAAACTAGTCACTCAACCTTAGTTTACTCCAATTACCCTCCCTCTCTATCTTTTATCAAGTAATTGCTCATTTTTCTTTGCTTTCTTGTTCCATTTCTCTGCAATGTGAATTCTATTATATACTATGCTCATGTCAAATTTCTTGGGTACCGTCCCAACATGCAAAGACAAGACATACATCTGGAAATGTGTATGCTGATGCACTACTGCAACAGCTATATCGATGGCTTTAAAGGTTGTAGCCTCTTGTTTCATATTCCTCCTATTCCTCTCATATAATTACTGCTTCAAATTTTTACTAGATATACCTTGGATCTTGTTTTGGACTTGTATGATTTCTGATTCCCAGTAAGTTACATGGACCTTTAGTTTTGATTCAATATACATGGTATGATGCAGCCTCTAGTCTAAACTTCATGATCCAGCTATTCAGCTCATACTTCATAAAGTAAATGTTGTGTTTCGGAATATCAATTTTTTTACTGACAGACAGAATCTTTTCACAGTTCTTTACTTTATAAAGTACAATAGTTAACTAGAGCATATGCATTGATATTGTTAACAAGAGCTTTGAGTTGCTTAAATCACAAACTAAAGGATTAATTACTGGAAAGTATTCATGTTTCCTATTAAGGATTACTGGAAAGTGTACATGTAGTTTTCTTTTGTTTCCTTGAGTGTTCTGGTATTCAGTTAAAGCTTTAAGGTTGTCTTATATATTTTGCTAGATATATTTGTAGCTAGTTGAATTTTGATCTCTTGGTGTTTTGTTTATCTTGAATACATGTTTTTGCTTTAAATAATGGATGTTGTTGGCTGTTTTTCATTTCGATATCTAAATCGAGTGGATCATGACATACAGAATATGCATGATCTTTTTTTTGTGTGTGTTTTGGATGGTTGCATTCATGTTTTTCTTTCATTTGCACCGTATAGGTTTTGATCACATCATGCTTTTGACATTGTCTTAAGGTTTAGTTAACCATTTTGGTTTTTGTGTTGCAGCCTGTGAAAAGCCCAATAGCTATCTGCAGTGATATTCGATCATGGACAATCTCATCATCTTCGAGAGCTTTTCCATAGTGGAGGAAAGGTATTTACTCTGATTTTTTAGCTATTTAGTTCTTGCCCATGTTTGGTCTAAAGGAGGCTGTTAATAGGCCCGAATTGTTTATGTGGTTATCAGTTATCACTTGGCAACATTATGATGGTGATGTTGAAGAACTCTATCTGGACTTTATAGGAACTGAAAGTCATTTGGAAAATGACATGTTATTAAGCTCAAGCCTGGTGGAAAGGATGTTAGTGTGACCAGGAAGAACAAATTGCAGTACTTCCATGTAACTGCTGATTATAACCTTAATCTGACAGGTTTGTATTGAATACTCTTTAACATTTGAAAATACTCCTAATTGAACACCAAGGTCACCCTTTTATTTCTTATTTTTCTGATTGCTGAAGAATTGTGCTTTTTTCAATGTTGAATTGCAGATTTTTCCATTTTCAAATGCATTCTATGTAGTAACTGATCTGATATCACCATCTTGGCTAAAATTGTTTATGCCGGGGAATTAAATCAGGTAAGTCCCTCTCAAAGTTACTTTTCCTTTCAAATTTCTGTACTTTTGACCCAAACAATATAAATAAATGCTTTCGGATGGAACAATGACATAAATTTTGATGACTTTAGAAAGAACACACAATACACTGGTGGTCAATCTGAGGGGACCCTGGCGATTAAAATCTTTTGGGAGGTATTGACGCTCGATTGGAAGTTGATTGTCGTATTCTTTTTGTAATGAAAAACTAGACCGTAGTATTTTTTTTTTTTTTTTGTCCCTGTACTAGAAATAGTCCATAACATTTTATATCATGGTCCTGAACATGTTATTTGGTTGATAGGTTTCAAAATCTCCATAGAAGTGTCATGTTCTATATTAAGCAAAAGAAATTGGTAATGCAGCATAAGTTGGGCCGAAAGAGAAGAGTACGAATCGTGGCGGAGCTATGCCTTTTATTTAACATGCTTGGAGGATAGCTAAGAGATGAAGATGGTGTCCGAAACAATGCAGACAATTTGAAAGATGACACATTTGATGAAGATGAAGACTTGTGATTCACAAAGTGGGTTTCAGTAATATTTGGTTTCGGTTTTAGCTAGTCTTAGTAAACTATTTTTCTTTTTCTTTTTTATTTTAGGTATATTATTTTTGGGTAAAATATTTGTAGACTTTATTTGGTTTATGATTTAATAAGTCTTTGAATATTAATATTTATAGAATATTATTAATAAATTAATTTTTGTTTTCAAATATTAAAATTATTTTGGAATTTTTAAATAAATAATTGTTAAATGAGACAAACAACTAGCCTCATCTAAGATCATTTGCAACAAATGATAATTGTTTTGCATATGTTGTAAATAATAATATGCAACATTATATGTGACCTCGCCTATTATTTTTTTCAACAAATATTTAATCTTGCATTTTATATTTTCGACAACTATGCTGATATTGCATATCTTTATAAAGATATGGGCGACAACCTAAAGTTGTCGTAAAAAGTCTAAATTTCTCGCTTAATTGAAAATGCGACGACTTTGGATTGTCACAATTAGTTGTCGCTTAATGTGTTTTACTGATTGTCAAAAGTGACGAAATTACACAATTGTCGCATTTTCAATATGCAACGCAATTGATTCCTTGACGAAATTATACGAGACAAACAAAAAGTCTCACATGTAAGTATCTACAACAAATGTATATGTGTCACATATTCATATATGCGAGGACCGAATTGCATCGCATATTTCAAATGCGACAAACATACAAGCCCCGCAGATGGAACATGCAATGTAAACGAATCCTCGTATATTAAAAATAGTAACAAATATAAAGTCTCGCATATAGTTTTTTGTAACACACTTGTGTGTCTCATAGTTTGTAATATGCAATGAACCAATTGCGTCGCATATTGAAAAAGTGACAACCGTGTAATTTCGTCGCTTTTGACAATCAGTAAAACACATTAGGCGACAACTGATTGCGACAACCCAAAGTTGTCACATTTTCAATTAAGCGAGAAATTTAGACTTTTTACAACAACTTTGGGTTGTCGCTGATGACATTTTCTCTTGTAGTGACATAAGACTGATTGATTACCTTCTGCTGAATGGCTTTAGGGGGTGCCTTTTCTCCAGGGATAACAACCAAGTTTCTTGGCCAGGCAACACAAGTAACAATAGCGTCGCTGACAGTGACAATCTCATCCTTCACTGGAATAGGTAACAGGGCATCATCAACAATGGCTCGAACAATTGAGACGCGCATATTTTCCTTTCCCAATGGAACACCATGTATCTGCTGATCACTCAATGCAACATTCACTTGAATAATTGTTCCAATAGCAACAATGTTGTCCACCCTATCTGCTGCCAGTTCACATTCATGGACTGCAACAGTCGTCTCCTAAGACAAATAATGAAAATAAACAATTAGTTCATATATTTTAGTTTCAATAATAGTTCCACTAAAGCTGCAAACTATAGGAAATGAGAAAAGAGATCATTGAAGGGAATAATGGTGTTACCAAATTATCATTTGCTGAAGTTTTGGGAGCCATGATGTCTCTAACCTCCTCCTCGATTATTACCGTTACTTTGTGGTTCCCTTCAGGAACTTCATGGTTCTCTTCAACTAATAGTCCAGCTGCATCATCATTTAAAACCAACCTCTTCTTCACTACATTGAGCTCACCGTCCGGATTATTCTGCATAACTTTCTCAGCATGTCGGGAACAACTCCCTTATCCTGAACCAGGATCTTGAAGGGGTGTGACTAGTTTTGGTGACTCTAATGGTAGCTTCTTTCCATCAATCTTTGCCGCCAATTCTGCAAACTTGGCTGTCCAATAGGCACGCTCCTCAGTAACCACTCTTTCTCTCTCCTGCTGCCATAAAGCTCTTTCATTTGCAAGGATGGTTTCCTTCTTTTCCTCTAATAACAGCTTCACACTTTTCTGCACTGTCTCTTCAACACTTTTCTTTCGCCGTTTAGGCAGGTCAAAGAATGAAGCTGGTTTGATATAACCTCCAACTCCTCGTAACCTACCAGGATGCTCGGGTCTCCCCAACGCCAAAGTGAGCACATTATCAGAACCTTGTGTGGTAATCGATCTATCAGACTCTTTCTACTTTAACTTTTGCTGACACAAATATATAAACACACTTATGATTCAGGATGTAATTCTTGTACAATACCAATATCATCCATCAAAGTACCATAAAATGACTTACAATTTTATTGGCCTTCTCCTGCACCTCAACTGCTTTGAAGTTACCATTCTTGTCTTGCCGTGCTTTCACCCACATTGTTGCACGATCGAGTTCCTCTATCGAGATTGTCGCAGACTATGACACATGAGAAACATATTAGGAGTTGAAAAACATCATGCTGTACCTAGCAAATTTATGTTATGAACCAAGAACTAACCAATTCTTCTTGTAAATTAGCATATCCTTTATGCGCCATACGGTGAGGATACTTGTTTTCCTTTCTTTTTTCTATTTGGGCTTCACGCAGCTCCTACAAAGAAAATGATTAGGAACAAAATTGGATTCAACTTATTCAACATACCTAAACTAAAACCAACAGATGGACTTAGTTTGTAAGAGTTCACAAACCTGAAATGCATCAGAAATCCTTTCAACAACAAATTGTTCCCAATGTTCCTTGTTAATGCATCGATAGTCATATGGAGGATTTTCCAACAGCTCAGGTGTATCGATAAAAGGTATAATGTACTTGCTAGTCATTTTGCTTTTGAACTCCTGCCATTTGTTTGCAGCGGAGGATATCACCAATTTCCTACATTCTTTAGGAATCACAAATGCCTCATGCATTAAAACAGAAGCAATAAGGTTAGTTTACATTTAAAACTAGTGAAACTCAAAGCTATAAGGTTAGTTTAAGGGATAATATAAATACCTCAATCGATTCCCATATTTTTTGTTTTTCATCCGGGTCCACTTCTCTCCAATCACCAATGATAATGGGGATCTTTGTACGTACTAAGACCCCAATCTAAGATTGCATTTCTTTTGCAGCCTTACCAATTGGTTCACCTTTTTCATTAATCTCCACAGTTAGCCGCTTCCCTTTGATCAGCCGCCTTGTAATGTGACTCATTGTCACCATTCCTCGCTTTAGCAGGCTCAAACCACCTGTTACGTTGATATCTTCCTCATTACTAGCTGCTGCTCTCTGTACCCTCTTAGTGGACTTAACAATCTTTCCAGATTTACTGCTTGACACATCCTTCATAGATCGAGCACTAGAACAGGATGTACCTTTCTTCTTTTGGGATGCAGCCTTTTTCGTTGGCGACAAAGTCCTCTTCTTTGGGGATCCAGCCTTATTCTTTGGCGACAAAGTCCTCTTGTTTTGGGACACATCCTTCTTATTTGGAGATGCAGACTTCTTCTTAGACACAGACGTTTTCAATGGTGAAGTTGCCGGCTCTATATTCTTAGGTTTAGCCCTCTTCATTTGCACAGCTTTCATTCTTAAAGCGATAGCTTTAGCAGCTGCTCACTACTACAGAAATTGAATCAGACAACACCTTTTAGACGACAGTATGCAATTTTCTGTCGTGTGATTGAATTTTTTTTTTTCAGATGTCATTTCTGTAAGAGCCGTTGTGTGATAAGGACTTAAAAATTAGTTCAGATGACGTTTAAGATAAAAACTGTTGTGTAACGCTCAAAAAAATTGAGCGGCAAGTTTTCCACCGTATTAATGGTGCCAGACCCCATATGAAACCCAAAATTTTCTCCAACTTGTATTGATCAGACGATGAGAAATAATAAAATTGTGGTCTGATTAATATGTTTGACAGAAAGGAGGGAGATTTCCCACCACTATTTTTCTCCAACTCTTGAGAGAGGGAAATCAAATTGATAGGAGACAAACCCCAAATTCAAATGGCTGCATTCAGATCACAATTTTATAAAATTCTGTTGTGTGAGTATTTATCTAAATTGACCGGGCTTGTTGGTATGGCCATACTTGAAACACTAACACTAGAGAAAAAAAATAACAAGACAGGACCCAAAACCAAAACCCTCTCGACAGCGCCTCACTCTCTCTCGACACACCCAAAACCAAAATCGTCACTCTCGATAGCTCGTCACTCTCTCGACAAAACCTAAAGCCAAAACCTCACTCTCCCAAACCCTCGCTATTTGCTCGCGCCTCACTCGTCCATTACACTCTGCTGAATTTGAAATCCCCAATTTTCTAGGGTTTCAATTTTCAATCTCAACAGGAAAATGTTGAAGCGGATCGAAGGCATCATGGAAGAGGATGTTCTCCCTCACCATCTCCTCAAGGCCATCACCGACCATATATAATCCAAGCGGCCGTCATCCTCTCCGTTGATCTGAGAGCATGCCCAACAACCGCTACTACGGCGGCAACGAGTACATCAGCCAGAAGTTGGGGTTTTTATACGAATTTGTTTTTGGGATTTGGATTTTACGAGCTTAGGGTTCTCTTTTCATACCTTTAACTCGTCTATTCTGTGCTTTCTTTGTGATTCTTCGTCGCCATTCTCTTCTGGGTTATTCAAGTTCCTCAATTTCCTCATCTGGGTCTCTTTCAATTTTTTCTGCTCTTCAATCTTCTGGGCCGGTGAGTTTTCTCTCTGCTTTCTTAACTTCCCCACATTTTCTCATCTGGGTCTCTCTTGTTTTCTCAATTTCAAGTTTTCTAGGATTCAAAGTTGGGGGCTTTTTCCCCAATTGCTTGTTTCAGTGAACAAAAGTCGGTTAATTCTGGGAGTTGATCATTCTCAGTAGATTTGGTTGTGCTTCCTTGAATGTTAGCTACTAGGTGGATTAGAGTTGGAATTTTTTTATCAGGAAGTTGGAAATTGAGGCCTGTCAAGTGCTGTAAACTAGGGGATGTGATGGTTTTCGGGCTCTTGAGTGTTGTGTGAGGAGCTTGAGCTTCTTTACTGTTGCCATCTCTCTATTGGGGGCCTTCAGGGAAACAATGTTTCATGCTCAGGAAACTTGTAGTGTTCTTGTGGTCACTTGTGGAGAGATTTCGGAAGTGTTTAAAATTAGTTCTTTGTGATTGTGTGTATATGCATTCTATTCTTTTTGTAACTATGTCAGATGTATTTTACATCTCTTGAGGCTCTAACTATCTGGTTCTGTAAGAATCTCCAGTACCTGCCTGGACTAGATGCTATGAAAAACCTCACCAAATTGAAGGTACTCTCCATTAAGAGATGCCCTCTGCTCAAGGAAAGATGCACCAAGGAGACTGGCCCCGAATAGCCTAAGATTTCTCACATCCCAAAACTTGACTGTAATGTTTTGACCAAATCAATCTGTTTTCTTTTGATTTTCCTTGTTTCTACAAATTTCTTTCTTATTATGTCTCATTTTCCATCTTTCTTAACTCACAATTATGCCACAGGTTTTGGGAAGCTTCAGAAATGCTGAGAATTCAACATCTTCTCCAAGAAATGCTGTGTTGGATCGTTTGCCATGTTGCTTTCTTTAAGGAATTTGCGATGAAATAAAAATATATCAATGGTGCAGTGACTTGGTTTATTCCTAAAGTGGAAGCTATGCAAACAAAAGAAGCACTGAGGACAACCTGCGTGAGGGTGCTGACTTCTTATATTCCAAAGGTAGAGTATAATGTGTGTTTGTTCTTGTTCCCTCTACTGGGTTGAATGTACGTTCTGTTACTCGGTGACTTCCAATTATTGTTGGGTTTTGCTATTTTATGTCATCGTATTGGTAGCCTCTAGTTTGTCTATGGTCAATGTACTGCTCTCCTTCTATGAATTCAATTGATAATGTTCAGTTTCTTGCTTTAGAACTAAAGTGATGTATGACTTGTGTGATTGTTAAAATTCTGACCAAGTAATGCATGATGATTTGAATCTTATCTCTTTAGAGTTGATACTCACAATAGGCACAATACTTTGGACATTGTACTAAAAGTTTGGACATTTGGTTCCTGGCACTCATGCAGATCAAAGTCTCCTTTGGATAATTGCAAGGCTTAATGATTGTTAATTATTATAACAAGATAGGCTAGCTGCACCTTGAAACACCTCTTCAACTCTTTTCCAGTATGTTAACTTTTCACTTTCCTGGGGATTGTTTTTGATACAATCACTTTTCGGTTTATTTTGGTTTCTGTTTTCCGTGTTAATTTAGATTCCAATATCTTTTTGGGTTTATTATTTCCAAGTTTCAGCTGCTATTGTTCTAGCTTTTAATTTGTTCTCTCTTTCAATTGAAAAATACTTGTGTTGATGGTAGTTGTAGCTACAACCCAATTTTTTGTCCGTGAAATCATAGTGTTATGAGTTTGATGTATGGATTTCCTTGAATTGTTACTGCAGATGCTTGTTTCTTTAGAATAGGTTTATAAATTTGCTCTATCTCTGCAGTAACTTGGAGAAGAACAAGCTCAAATGGTTCACTTCCGAGTATGCTTATTGGTAAAATCGACAAAGGTACTTATCTTCCATTCTTTTGGTAATATGCATAGACATTTTCAGAAATTCTGGTTTGAACAGATATGTATGTAAATGTTTACACTGCATTTTGTATGCACTCAACTACTTGTACATGAAAGATCATCTGGAGAAACAGTATTTGATAGAATAACTGGACAAGAATCCAGAAATAGTAAGAAAGTAATAGCTTGTGATTGGAAATTGACAGCAAAGAAGCCACAAAGGAATCAATTTTGTACAGCTACAAGCATGGATTTTCAGGGTTTGCTGCAGTTCTAACTCCATCTCAAGCCAAGCATATTGTAGGTGTTACAATGTTGGTGACCTGTAAACTGTACTTTTTGTGCTTTTGAGTTAGGGGGACTGGTTCTTTTCTATAAGTACATGTAGTAATATACACCTTCCTTTTATTTTATGCAGATGTACCCGGTGTTGTTCGTGTCATTCCTCACAGGTTTCTTAATTTGCATACAACTAGAAGTTGAAACTTTCTGCAAGTAGACTCTCATTTTAGAAATGGAATTCTTTCAAGGAGTCAATCAGGCATTGGGTCTATTATTGGAGTCATGGACATTGGTCAACTTTTAGAAATTCTTGACATGCTTGTAAAGTGTTTGAGATTAAGTATAATTTTTGCTCAAGTCTTTATTTTATTTCTCAGGAATTTGGCCCGAGTCTGAAAGCTTTAGAGATGAGGGTATGGGAGACATTCCATCTCGTTGGAGAGGCATATGTCAAGGAGGAGAAAAGTTCAATCACTCCCATTGCAATAGGTTGGTCATTTTTAATTTTTGGTTTATTTATTCTTCTGTGGTTTATCATTTTCTCATTTGATAAGTTTAGTCGAGATTTGTTGTGTGCCCACTGTTTTAGTGCTCCCTACCAATTTCAGAAAGGAGTAGCTTATGTAACTAATTCCACTGGATCACTTGATAGTAATTATAAACAATTTATAAGCATACTATGCAGCGGAAATGGTCACAATCAACAGCAGAAACTCCTTTAGCAGTAGTCTAGTTTTTAAAATTCTAAATTGTCTCTAGCTTTTTCTATGTGGCATAAGCATATCTTGATAAGAATATTTTTATTAAAATTTGACAGATTTTGCTGTCTTTTTCAGACTTTGTTAAGAATCTCTTTTCATTATCGAGAAATCCAAGAATCTTTCAGTAGCCAAGCAGCAAATGTGGGTTGATAGTTGATACTAGCTTTTGATAAAAGTCTCTTCCTCTCTTTTTCTTATTTTTTTAATATAATTTTTTTATGTTACTCCCCGAGATGCTTCAGGACATGGTACTCATACATCATCCACTGCAGCCGGTGGTTTTATAGAAAATGCAAGTTTTATGGGAGTTGCTTCAGGATTGGCAAGAGGAGGTGCTCCATCATCTTGGTTAGCTATTTACAAAGTTTGTTGGGCTACTGGTGGCTGCATCATCTTGGTTATGTGTTGAAGAACATCCTCAAGCTGTAATGTATGCAATTGCTCATGCCCTAGAAGCTGTGAAGTGAAATAGGCTAGAAATGTATTTTTGTGCTCCAAAGTGACAATTTCAAGTGCATTTCTTCACTTATTTTGCTAGTGGAGTTGTATAGATGTGCTCCATATTTTGGTGTTGGCATGAAGTAGTACAGTGCTCCTTTTTGGCAATATTGTGTAATACATTTCAGTATAATTATGTGGATTATAACAATATTAGATATATATTGGTATTTACTATTCATATGGTAATTTTGATTTCATTTTCTGCTGTGCGTACAATGTTCACAACAGGCATACAATAAAAACTGTTGTGTGAGACTAATATTGATCACAGATGCAATCAATGTTTTAGTTGTGTGAATAATAGTCACACAACAGTTATAACGAAAAAAATGACTTCTGAATCACAATCACACAACAGGTTCTTAAGTTGCCCGTCGTCTGAGTGATGTTCACACGACAGTTAATGATGTCGACAAGCTATCGACAGCCTGTCGACATGCTATCGACATAGATGCCGAGTTCTTCAGACGACAGTTCTCTAAATCGTGTTTCATTAGACGTCAGCGAGATATACGACAGTTACCTCCGCATCAGACGACAGTTTTTAGCCGTCGTCTGATTCAATTTTTGTACTAGTGGCTGCTCTATTCTTTGGTGCCATGATCTGAAATGTATAAGAAAATCTGGTCAGCTATGTGATAATTAATGGCTGATATATTATGAAAAAGCACACTGAGGTAATATAGATAAATGATTATGTCAAATATATTTCATCACCTTATAACTTTAATAACTAAAAGCAACAATTCTGGAAATAAACCCTAAACCCTAATAAGCATAAATATAAAAAATATGATAACCCTATGAGCTACCTATTCCCATCAATCATGAGGCAAGCTTTCATTTTCAACCCATATTCCCTCATCGCCATCTCGCATATGTATGCTAGGCTGATGACCATCTACATCATCAAAGGTATCAACTGATGGCATTGTGGGAACAAATGGACTTTCTTCTACTTCTATGTCATGCAGCTCCTCTTCATCATCAACCCCATAGTAGTCTTTATCTGGGCACATCACAACAACTGACCATTCGGCATTGATGGGGTCTTCAATATAGAAAATCTGCTTAACGTGTGTAGCTAAAACAAAAGGGTCATTCACATGGCCTATCCTATTCAGTTTCACTAAAGTAAACCCCAATTCGTCTACTTTTACGCCCCTAGTACTCTCTACCCAATCACATTTGAACACTGGTATCCTAAACTTATAGTAGTCTACCTCTCATATACTTTTTATAACACCATAGAAGTCCATATCATTAGTCCTTGGGTTTTGATCCTTGGCACTTGCAACTTGCATTGCATCAGTAACCAAAAAAACTCCACTATTCTAAACTGTTCGAATACTGTCCCGGTCTTTGGTGTTGAAGTCAACTCCATTAACATGGTATGAAGCAAAACTTGGCACTTCATTTTTTGGGCCACCAGCCATCCACCTTATTGTTTCCGAAACATCATTGTCTAGAAACCTCATTTGATTTGCAACCTGTAAAATGGATTCGGAAACATCATTGTCCGGAAACCTCATTTCATTTGCAAACTAAAAAGTACACTTACACCATTACGGGTGCAAAATGAACTTACCCTCTCCTTTAACCAGTCCCCAAATGTCTTGTTCTGTTTTTCTCTCATCCACTTATGGTTCTTCTTGAATCTAGGGAACGTTAACTCCAACAATTGCATATGCTCCCTAAGTAGCAGAACAAGATAACCAATCAGTAAGATTAATCAAATGCATAAATGATTGTAGGTATTGAAATGACAAAACCGAAAAAACGATAGCTAGTGTTGAAAACACTTACATGAAGTATGGCTGAGCATCTTCAGTATTCCGTAATACACAAAGGTGTGCTAGCATCAACTCCTTTCCATAAACTGCTACCATGGTTGCACCTGATAATGGTTTGCACTGTTTGTAGTGTTCAGGTTGGCTTGTAGAGGGAATTCCCACAGTGGTAGCATCTTCTTCAAGGATACGATCTGAACAAAACTCTATAGCTTCTTCAACAATGTAATTCTCAGCAATACACCCCTCAGGAAATTGTCGATTTCGCACATACCCTTTGAAAACTTTCATGTACCTCTCAAATGGGTACATCCATCGGAAAAATACCAGACCACACCACTCAACTTCTCTAACAAGATGAACTATTAAATGGATCATTACGTCGAAAAAGGAAGGTGGGAAGAACTTTTCCAGCAAACAAACTGTATCAACCAAATCTGCTTGCATTTGTTTAAGTCTTGAAACATCTATGACTTTACTACAGATTGCCTTAAAGAATAGACAAAACCGAATAATTGCATACCTAACCGGCTTCTCTAAAACTGATCTTATTGCAATTAGGAGAAGAAACGGAATTACCGTATGACAATCATGTGATTTAAGACCAACCAGTCTTAAATCTTCCATCGAGACCAGATTCCTCACATTTGAAGAGAAACGCACAGGAACCGTCATACCAAAAAATGAATTGCACATTATTTTCTTTTCTTCTACCCGCAAGTTCCAACTACCTGAAGGTAACTTGGCCTTTTTTGGACTAGGTGTGTACCAATTATAGCATCGCAGCAATTCTTCTCAATGTGCATCACATCAAGAATATGTCGTACTGGAAGATGTTTCCAGTAATCTAGTTCAAAGAAAACTGATTTCTTTTTCCAGCAAGGTCTAGTCCCTTCAGCACCCTTGTAAGGGGCAAAAGGGTTTTTTTTTCCCAAACCTTGTGTTTAAAAATTCAACTCTTGACAACACTTAGTCTCCACTTAATGGTGAAGGGGCAACATCTTCCTCTATGGTATTGTCGAAGGCAGCAGCTTGCTTGCGATATGGATGATGTCTCTGCAAAAAACGGCGATGCCTCATAAATGCCATTTTCTTACTATGTTTTCAATCTATATGGTCGGGTTTCGTCGACACAAATAGGACAAGCATTATATCCTTTGATAATACTGCCCGAGAGGTTCCCGTATGCAGGAAAATCATTAATAGTCCAAAGTATGACTGCCTTGAGTGTAAATGACTCTTCTCTTACAGTGTCGTACACACCTTCAACTCCCTGCCACAGTTGTTTCAAATCATCTATTAATGGCTGTAAATACACGTCAATATCATTTCCAGGCTGTTTCGGTCTAGATATTAAGAATGTTAACATCATGTGCTTCCTCTTCATGCATAACCATGGAGGAAGGTTATACATAATGAGGATAACCGGCCAGCAAGAGTACCGACTACTTAAAGAACTATGGGGATTAAACCCATCTGAGGAAATGGCTAAACGAAGGTTCCTAGCTTCTCTACCAAATTCTAGCCACTTTGTGTCGACCAATTTCTAGGTCGGTGAATCTGATGGATGCCGCATCATGCCATCTTTTTTCCTATTCTCAACATGCCAAGTCAAGTCCTTTGCTGTCTTCGTTGATTGGAACATCCTTTTGAATCTTGGGATTGGTGGGAAGTACCACAATACCTTCCCAGGCACCCCTTCCTTCTCAACTTTATCCCTTCCCATTTTCCATCGTGATTCACCACAGATCAGACAGCTTGTAGCTTTAGAATGCTGCCCTCTATACAACATGCAGTCATTTGGACAAGCATGAATCCTTTCATACTCCATCCCTAATGCTGCAAGTGTTTTTTTAGCCTCATATAGAGAACCAGGTACCTCATTCCCTTCGGGAAGCAACATGCCAATCATGACTAGCATGTCGGAATAACAAGCATCACTCATTCCGTGTTTTGCTTTCAAGTTGAACATTTGAATAAGACAGTTCAGCTTTGTTGTCTTTGTACAACCGGGGTACAAAGGTTTATCTCCATCTTCCACAAACCTTAGAAACTCATTGGAGTCACTAGATATCTCCTCATCTTCACTTTCCCCCATATCTTGGTTACAATTCATATCTACTGTTTCAGATTCACCTACTCTATCAATATTCTTGACAGAAGGTTCTCCATGCCATTTCCAATTTTTATAACTAGTCACAATGCCATTAAAAAATACATGGTCCTTAATAACTCCAATGGAAAATCCATTAGTGTTACAACACTTCAAACAAGGACAGCAGATATTTGATTTGTCAGCAGCATTCGCTGAAGCAAACTTAAGAAAATCCTCAAACCCTATTTGAAACTTCAACGATCTCCTATCAGCATGCGTCCATCCTTTTTCCATCTTATACATACACAAAAACAACAATTAGGAACTAAACTACGACCTAGGATCATAGAGCACTGAACTCATACATCTATATATAATGTATATGTATATAGCTACATAGAACCAACTTCATTCATAAACATACCAAATGGTTAAACTATCACTTAGGATCAGCATAATTCAATTCTATACCATCAATCATTTTTCCACATATATACACATATTCAACAGCTAGGAGCTAAATTTAGCATCATCATAGCATCTTCAAACTAGGTCACCACATGCATATAAACAGATACAAACAACCAACTAAATTCATCAACATACCAATTAGCTAATTTAACAAACCAACTATGCTATTCACGTAAAACATACCAGAAGATTACTGCTTACCTTAATTTGCTCAAGTCACAGCATAGCTAATCACCACTCCCAGTACTCCAACCTTTCACTACTGCAACAACAATAGCAATGATATCGAAAGAAGAGAGCTGTGCTGCAAGGCAGTTTCTGCAGAATTCCAAAAAAAGTTAACACCTATCCATGACTTCTTGGATCAGCAATTTAAGGACTACAAGTGATTAGGATACTCATACCTTTTGTCTATTCTATCACTTGTGGAACTACGTCTTGTGTTAGAGATGGGTTCTTGTTTATCAGGTCTCTGCACATGATAAGAAGAAACAATTTAAAAGAAAAAAAAAAAAGAGCAATGAGTGAATGTAAAAGATGCGAAATAAAGTTGCATCAGCACTAACTTAATAGTAAGAAGGATGCAGTTTAGAAATCTTAGAATGCATTGACATATATTCAAACATACATTAGAAAATAAACTGTACCTAAATATTATAATCTATCACTTATAAATGGACTGCAGAAGCTTGTTGTTCTCAAAGACAAATTCTGCATAAATTATCATGATCAATAAATTCATATTGGTATTGCATTTGTTTCACAACTGCAAGAAACTTGAGTGTATGTTATTGATCTTAGGACCAAAATCAGTAATGATAAAAAGAAACTTGTATTAGGTTTCCAAAAGTCAAATGTATAAGGGTACCAATACTCAAAACTCCTAAATGTTCGTAGTTGTAGTATCTCAATCCAATGCCTGTTGCCATATTCTAAAGACTCAATAATGGATTTATTAAGATAAATTAATTAATTAACAATCAAAACAGAAAGAACGCTGGACACAATGTTTCAAAATAGGATAATACTTTTAAAAAGCAAATGAATATCTATGTTATACATAAAATTATCAGACAAAAGAATTTTATCAAGAATACTAGCTAAGTTTACAGACATAGTTATATTCAACAGTTTTAAGTTTTAACTGATTAATTTTGTTCCATCCACTACATATGTATTGTACCTTGAAGAAGGAATACTACTAACGTTGTAAATCAAATCAATTCCATTCAATAATGCAAGAAACTGGATGAGCCTGAAACTGTAACATTTTCACACAAATGTTACATTAAAATATTATGTGTAATTGAATAGTTTATATTCCTCAGGTATTATCTTGTAGTCTTGTGGATTTAGATACCACCAAAAGAATTTTCCTATAGGGATCACTCCAGAGCTTCAAGCTACTGCAGAAACCTTTTCGCAGCCTAAAATCACCAACAAACATCAAACCAAAAGCAAGTGAAATTAAAGGTTTGAAGGGGAAAAAAAAAAGGCTAAAAGAGAACAAGTACCGTAAAAGGAGGCATTTTTTTATATTAATGTCTTTTGTAGATTTCTCATTGAACACAATCCATTAACAGAGATTAATGGACAGAATAACTCAAAAGCAAAACCAACGCAGTAATAACTCTTCCTCGGATCTTCAAAAACAAGAGTCTATTTTAGAAAAAAGAAATTGATATTTCCAGAAAATGAAGTCAGGACTGAGACCTTGATGCCATATTTGACACTCCATGAAATAGTCCAAATCACTCATTAATGTATGTTGAACTAACAACTCAGATGAAGAAGTCTATATATAGTTTGATACCTTCAAAATTTACCACCACCAATTGCATATCAAACAAACAAACAATAATAAACAAATTAACACCCTTATCACTGAAAGCATGAACAATGAAGCAAAAAAGCAAACCCATATTCTCAATTTCCACAACGGAAGATTGATAGGAGCATAAATGCGACGAATATAGTGTGAAATCTCTTACATTTTTCTTAGTTAATTCCTTGAAAAAGTCAGTTTTAACTTTGTTTTCTTTTTAGGTAGTTCGTGGAGTGATTCAAGAGAAATAAGAGCTTAAAGGGATCAAAAGAGCCATGGATCATGAAGTACTGATGCAGAGGACCAAGTTTGATCAACCATTTGGCCAGAAATTACAAGGGAAATCCACGGAAATCGTTGTACAAAACAGTTGCTGCAAAGCAGAAAACTGCAGTTTCAGAATCAGCTTTCTGGGAACGGTTTTGAGGAGCAATTCTTGCATCATTCCATCTGCACCTATGAATAAATGGCCAGTGATCCTTTAATACATGATGTTATACTTCAACTACAGCTAAAGAACAGGTCAAAAGAATCAACGAGGAAGTAGGAAATCAAAGTCGAAGTATGCTTCCCGATAAGGCAGAAACTGTCAGCTTTTCACGAAGCTTTTTGAGAGATCTTTTACGACGATTTTCTTGGAGTTTTTCCAGAAGTTTATTGATCATTCTAGATGATATGATGTCATAGAGCACGTGGGAGTCAAGAACCATCCAGAAACTTGTCAAGACGAAGTCGTTCCTTGTCCAAGAAGGAAGCTTCAGAGTCAGAAATTGAATCCTAGTCAAAACAGGACGGTTTTGCAGAATTCTTCTTTGGACGGATTTCCAGGGCATTTTTGGAAGGTTATTGCTGCTGAAAATATGAAGGAGAGTCCTAGAATGATCCTTCAAGATTTTGGGAAGATTATTAAGGCTTGAAAATCATTTAATTATGCACCAAGTAGAGTAATCCTCAAGCAACTAGGAGAGGCTTTCAAAGCGGAATTGGAAAAGGAAACTTGGGCTGTGGATTCTATATATATAGAGGCTCTAAACACGTTGAAAAGCACCATCCTGCAGCTCCATCTTCTGCTCCCAAACCCTAGCACACAAAGTCTAAAATTCCCAAGTCTTCAAGAAGGAAAACCGTGCACATCACCATCCATCTCCATCAAGCTCTTGCCGTGACCTATCTTGAAGGAGTACCTGCATCTAAGGCTGCCTAAAAGTGAATTCGTGGCTCTCATACTCTCCCTTTTACGGTTTTTATTATCTTGTAATCTAATACTCATGCTTTTATTTGTTGAATTTAAGACGATGTGTGGCTAGTTACTTTTTGTTAGGGGCGAGGTTTGAAGCCCCAATTATGTAGAACATATGTTTGTTTAAATCTAGTTTCTTGATCTGTGGTGTGGATTGGTTGTTTATCTCTGATTGATTGAAAACTTTTACATGTGTTTGTTTTATGGTGGCCAACATAGGATTTATGCATGTAATTGGAGCTAGGTTTTGAAAATAATTCACCTAATCGTCTTGTTTTCTAATCCACAAGTATGCAAGGCTTTGAACAAAAGTTGATGTTTTAAACAACTAGAAGAGCATGCTAGGTAGGTGTTCCACACTAGACTGCAACTCTATAATCAATCGTTTCCATGAGATCTTAATGCTTCAAATATGTTGACACTATATGTGTTGTTGATAGGATAGCGTTCTATACCTTGATTGCATGTTTGCTAGGCTTAGCTATTGTGCGTTCACGTAGACTAAGTAATTAGGGAAACATTAATAAGGGACATGATCTGCTCCGACTTGTTTCTTGGTTGATTTCTGTTCACACCTTAGTAATTGAAACTAGGTTAACTTAACATTGTTCGAAAGTAATTGGTGGTGGATTTCCAAGTCTCTAACATATTCTCCATCTTATTTTCTCAAAACCTAAAATCAAAATTGTTTTTCTTTTATATTATCTTTTATTTTCGTTAAAAACCAAAAAACCCAAAACATTGTTCTTGTTTAGGATTGCAGAGCCCCTTTCTATCCCCTTCTGTTTCCTGCCATATTTTTCTCTCTTTTCTAGTATTTAACGTTTTTGTTTTGTTTAGCTTCAGATTTTATTTGTTTGATTTTTGTTTTAGTTAGTTTAAATTAGTTTGTTTTTATTTTGTGTGAATAATTTGTTACCCTCAATCCCCGGCTTGAACGATCCCTTCTTACTCTATATTGCTAACGACTACATCTTGCAGGGTTAAGTTGAGCGTCTATTTTGGGCGTATCAAAGATCAAACAACCAAATCCAAAAACCCAATGTCACCAAAAAGCAAAACAACTAAAGACCCCCAATTTCCATCCAAAGACTGCAACTTCAAACAAAATCCACAATAATCAAACCCATAAGAACTCAAATGGAGACAATATTCAGATCCAGATGCAATTAAAAACAAAGAACCTATCATATCAAAGAACCCATCAAGACTTGATGAAATTAAAAACAAAGAAGAACTTACAAGGCAAGAGGGATAAAAATATAAGCCGAAAATTGCAGAGTGCGACCGACCGAGCAATAACCCAAACTTGTATACTCAAGAGGTGCTTGGAGATGGTTCCTGCGTTACATGCAAGCTCTGTCAGTCATGCGTTTATCAAAAAACATAAAGAATCAAAGTGTTGGCAGAAGCCAACAGAACAAGTTAAAAGGCTTGGAAGATTAAAGAAATAAATTTGGTGGTGGCTTTCTAGTCTTAATCAAACCTAATCAAGGTAAACAAGACAAAAGGTTCAACCTTGTGGTCTGGAGGGTTCCAACAAAAGAAAAGAAATAAAATTAATGAAAGCAAGCTTTGTTTCTTTGTAAATGAAAAGAAGAAGCTTTTGCGTGCCTTCAGTCCAAAAGTATCACATTGAAAACAACATCGAAGTTTAGAGGCAATAATTATCAAGCCACAATGAAAGGCTAGGTGCTTTGTCTCTCCAGAACATCAACAATCAAAAGAGTGAACTGACAATAAGAGTTCATATGATTCAAACCTTAAAACTGGGCAAGTGAAGCAAATTTGGTCACACTGTGTTCTTGTTGAGAGACAGGTTTCAGAAAACTTGTATACCCAAAGCTAATTTGCCGAAATCGCTTACCCAAACTTACTTTACCCAAACTTCTATACCCAAAACTTCCATACCCAAACTTGCTTTGCCGGAATCACAGGGGGATGAGAGTGTCTTTGAGCTTGAGAGGGTGAAAGGGATTGAGGTTCATGAGAGTGAGAGCGTGCGAGGGAGAGATTGACTAAGAGTGAGAGGCGTTGCAATTGTGATTTTAGATCTAGGGTTGGTTTTTTTTTTTTTTTTTTTCAGCTAAGGGAAAGGTCCTAGCTAGCAAAATGAGTCGGAAAGCCCGAGTTATAGCCAAGAGGGAGCGAGGGAATACTTTAGATTAATTAGGGTTTGTTTCCCGTTTACTCAGACAACATATGAATGTTGTCCTAATTTTCCACTTTTTCATGCGAATTTATCAGTTCTTTCAGACGACAGATATCTGTCGTCTTAATTTTCTAACTTACTAAAAAAATGAAAAAACTGAAATAGTATGGATTCTCATGCTATTCTGAAATAGTATGAAAAAACAGAATTAATTTATATGTCGTCTAAAGAAGTTTAAAAGATTCAGACAATAGAAAACAAAAATTCTGTCGTCTGAAATGTGTCGTCTGAAGACATTATTGGCATAGTGCGACAATGGTCTGTTTTGTAGACCTCCAAGATATCGCGGTCTTACCCATGGTGAACACATAATTAGTTTGGGAACGATCTTTGTGTGGATCAGAGAAGTACCCAATATCAATAAAACCTTTCAAAACACTAATGTCATTTTGGGATGGGATAGAGGAAGCAACCAGTGGTGGTGACATTACTGATGTTTGATGGGTTTGAATCCATCATCTCTCTGTAGGAATAGAACAAGTCCATATCAATCGTACACCTCAAGTATCGAAAATATCTTTTATACCAATCCAATGGCGTCGCATTGACGCAGAGCTATATCTAGCTAGCAAGTTCACAGCAAATGAGATATCCGATCTTGTGCATGTGCATTGTGCTAAGTACAATAATGCGCCTATTACACTCAAGTAGGGCACTTCTGCCTCTAGCACATCTTCGTCATCATCTTTCAGATGAAGAGGATCATTTTTAGGATCAAGACTACGGACGATTATTGGGGTGCTCGAAGGCTTAACTTTATCAAAATGCCAAAGCATCCATCAACACAGTGCTCAAGTTCTAAACTGAGACAAAATCGTTTTCTCACAAGATCTTTCATCACAAGCTCGGATTTCAAGTGTTCAGCGGTTTCCCTTAACTCTTTAACAGCTTCCAATGAAGATCATGTCACCAACATGAACCGCGATAAATACCGAAACTTGTCATAGAAACGTGTGGGCATAGTTCATCATTGACTTATCCATTCCCAATCAAGTAGTCACTTAGTGAGTGTTTCAACCTCATTGCAAACGTGCTCCGTAGTCTATAGCCACTTGACTGGGGTGAATGAAGTCCATCAGGAACCTTCATGTATATTCCATATCTAGATCCCCATAATGATACGTAGTGACGACATTCGTAAACTGCAAATTCAGTTATTCGGAAACTACCAAACTGACAAGGTAGTGGAGCGTAATGACAGCCATTACGGGAGAATTTGTCACATAAGGTGAGACTACCATCTCTTTTTTCCATCAAGCTTTCTAATGAAGACCTATTAGTCAATAGGTTTTATGTTAGGAGGTGTTGACATCACTGACTCGAAAAACCTTCCTCTTTGTTAGAGAATCCAACTAAACCTGGATCGCATCTTTCCTTTTAGGCCAATTTTCTCTACATTGGCATTCACCATTTATCAACGGAGCTTGGTTCAATATCATCAGACTCAACAAACTCATGTGCAATGAAATGCGCGAAGACACCATCAATAATTATGGAGTTTCTATCACACATCTCATGTACACTAATGTAATTTTTCAGAGATCTCTATATTCTCAGGAATAGCTTTTCATGTTGAGGCGTTCCCCAATGATAACCTTGATCTGGAACATTCTCATGAGGCAGAGTTTGAGTGTCGATGATCAAAGGATTGGATTGTGCCAAAGTATCCTTCGAACCCACGGGCCTCCCACGTATCCTAGATGGGGCCATGGCCTGTGACGCCAAAGTGCCACTCTCTATGGCTTTTGTACCATGACTACCTCTATGTAGGGTGGCGCTACGTCCTCCCATAGGGTCATCTATTATTGCAGACATGTTTACAGCAGATATGTGTGGGGACAAACCACGACAATTCCTGTCATTTCCGTTGAACATCCTTGTTCTTATCTCCCCTTAATGACGAGAAGACTATATCATTAAAGTGACAATATACAAATCTAGTGGTAAAGAGATCGCCTGTCAAGGGTTTCAGGTAGCAGATGATAGTTTGGAGCTTCATATCCAACATATATGCTCATTCGTCACTGTGGACCCATCTTAGTACATTGTGGTGGCGCAATAGGCACAGAAATGGCACACTCAAATATGCGTAAGTATGAGATACTTGTACCCAGTTACTAGCTGTAAAGTAGGGATAGATTGAGTGGCGGTGGGTCGTAGACAAATTAGCATAGCTGCATGCGATACTGCATAACCCCAAGCGGATATTGGGAAATTGATACACATTACCAATGTCCGGGCTACCAGCGTAGTCATTTCCGTGACACGATTTGGGTGTGTACATGGTAATATGATGTCTAACATCAGTCCCAATGATATGCAATAATCATTGAAAGTCTTCGATGTAAACTCTCCAGCATTTTCAAGTCGAATTGACTTAATAGGATAATCCGGAGAGTGAGCCAGTAGCCATATGATATGTGCTAGGAGTGTATCAAAAAAACCATTACAAGGGTGTTAGCATATATACCAGTTTATCAATTCTGTTACTTCATGCTTTTCAAGTGTATTTTTCCCTCATGTGTGTTGTTCTGACACATGCCATATAGCGGATGGTTACATGGATAAGTTAGATAGATTTGTCAATTAGCATGGTTAGCATGCTAATTAAGTTGGTCAGCTGGCTTACTATAAATACAAAACCCAATCTCTCTGTAACAATTAACTTCATAATATACAAGCCTAGTTTCCATTTATTCTCTTTTCTATGGTTTTCTCTCAAGCTTATCTTGAAGCTTTCATGGTATCAAGAGCCATGGCCGATCAATGTGGAGCCTCGTTGCTTTTCCGATCGTAGTTCCGGTGTTCCTTCCTTCGTCAATTTCAGCTAAGTTTGTTCTTCCTACTAGTTTCGTTTCACTCTCCGCGTTCGATTGTTGATTTCGTGGTTGTTCTTCATCATCGAAGCTTTGGTTTCTTATCATAGTGGTTCAGATCTGGTTATTGTTACTTGTTCAAAATTGAAACCCTAGATCTTTGGGATTTAGAGCCTGTTCTTCATAATTGAAGCTGTGATTCTAGTTCTTCTTTCAGTTTATATCATCAATACTCTTCAGATTTGGTTATTGCTACTTTTGTGAGCTTGGAACCCTAGTTTTTGGGCATTTCATCTACTCTTTGTGATTTGCTGGTTGATATCTCACATTATTTCCCTATGGCTATTACTCAAACCACTGTGTTTCTCCCTAACATTCTGTTAGATGAATCGAATTATCCTACATGGCTCTTTCGTCTTGAATCGTTCTTGAGAGGTCAGAACCTCTTTGGTTTCGTTGATGGAACCATACCATGTCCACCACAGTATACTATTGCATCTGATGGTACTAAATCTGTGACCAATGAGTATGTTGCGTGGAAAACACAGGATCAGAGCATAGTTAATATGCTAGGCCAAACTTTGAGTCCAATTGCTATGTCTTGTGCTGTGGGTAGTCGATCTGCTTATGAGATGTGGTCCAATCTTCGTCTCAAGTTTGCTGCCCCAAATAGGCAGAACATTTTGCAGCTTAAGTCTTCTCTTCAAGGTCTTAAGAAAGGGTCTGACAATATTCAGACTTATCTGGACAAGAACAAGTCGGCTAGAGATGCCCTTGAAACTGTTGGAGTCTTTCTTGATGATGAAGATATTGTGGTTACTGTCTTGCGAGGCTTACCATCTGAATTTGCTGCCATTAAAACTGTCATCCGGGCTCAATTTGTTAGTTGCTCTATGGGGGAGCTAAAAACTTTACTCAAGGCTGCTGAGGTTGACATTGAGAATAAGACTCAGGTTGTCTCTCTCACTGCAATGGTTGCACAGGGTTCTCCTTCCTTCTCACAGTCTTCGACACCCACCACTCCTCCAGTCCCATCTGCTCCTGTCTCCACACCCACTGTGTCCCCTCTCGTTCCTCCTAGATTTAGTCCTTCTCCTTCACATACTACTAGCACTACTCTTTCCCCAGTGTCACAACCCTCTTATGTTCCCATTTCGACTGTGCCCTATGGATACTCCCCCTTCACTCCATTCCCTATACTTGATCCCAATCTTGGCATGACCGGTTTCTTTGCTGGTAGAGGGAGGGGGAGACTTGGTGGGTCTGGCCTAGGTTTTCCTACCGCTGGTAGGGGCTTTGCAGGTGGCAACTACAATCCGACTTGTTTTACATATGCTTCAACCTTTGCTTCACAGTCTTCACAGTCTGGAAACACTTTTTCTTGTCAACTGTGTGGCAAACCTGGTCATGGTGCCAGGACTTGTCGGACTTTGTCTCAGTATCAACCTTTTGTGAAGTCTCCATTTGTTACCAACTCCGTTGCAGGTGTGGAATGTCAGTATTACAAGAAGAAGAATCATATTGCTGATAGGTTCTATCATATTATTGGATTTCCTAGTCACCAACAACAACCACCTCCACTTCATCCATCTGCCATGCTTGCATCCTCTTCAGCCACACCTCAATTCTGGCTTGCCGACTCCGGGGCCACCAATCACATGACTAGTGAAGTTCAATTGCTTAACAATGTTGCACCTTACGATGCCTCTGATACAGTTCAAGTTGGTAATGGTAAACAACTCAATATTACTCATATTGGTAATACTATTCTTGGTTTACTCAAGCTGCATAATGTTCTTATTATACCTGAATTGGCTGCCCATTTATTATCCATCTATCAACTGTGCAAACAGAACAACTGTTCAGTTTGGTTTGATGAGTTTATGTGTGTGATACAGGACAAGGTGTTGGGAAAAATTCTTTATCAGGGACTGAGTAACCAAGGGTTGTACCCCATACCATTTGATCTGCCTCTCAAGCTAGGTTCTATATCATCTTCTGTTGTTCCTAGTTCTTCTTCCAAGGCTGCATATGTTGGGAAAACAATAAAAAATATTAAACATTTTCTCTGGCATCAAAGGTTAGGCCACCCTACTAGTGACATAGTCAAAAGTATGTTGAATAAGTGTAAGCTTCCTGATGATTCTACTGGTGACCCTACACTCTGTGAAGCCTGCTTGCTTGGTAAACTTCACAAGCTACCGTTTCTAGCGTCTCAAACCAGAAGTGAAGCACCTTTTGATTTAGTACATTCAAATGTTTGGGGCCCTGCTCCTCATTTGTCCTTAGATGGCTTTCAGTATTTTGTAATTTTCATCGATGATTGTACTAGATATACTTGGATGTTTCCAATGAAAAATAAAACTGAAGTATTCCCTCATTTCAAGTTTCTCTGTGCCTTTGTTCAAACTCAATTCTCCAAAACCATTAAAACATTGCATAGTGATGGCGGAGGTGAATACACTAGCTCAGTGTTTAAAGCCTTTCTGAATGCCAATGGGATACTTCATCAGGTCTCATGTCCTTATACACCCGAGCAGAATGGTATATCAGAAAGAAAGAATAGGCATATTCGGGAAACAGCTGTAACTCTCTTGCAAACTGCCTCTCTTCCTTCTCCTTTCTGGTATCACGCATGCGCTCTTGCTACATATCTTATTAACAGGATGCCTACCACTGTCCTAGGGATGCTTTCTCCATTTGAAATGTTGTACAATAGGATTCCCTCAGTTGAATTATTAAGGGTATTTGGATGTGCGTGCTATCCTCTCATGACACCCTATAGGACTGACAAGCTCCAACCCAAAACCACAAAATGTGTGTTCATTGGTTTTGCATCTGGGTACAAGGGTTGCATTTGCAACGATTGGATCACAAGAAAGTGTATTATATGAAGACATGTCTTTTTCGATGAAACGTCTTTTCCTTATGCTGGCTCTCAACTATCTCATGGGTCACTGCTGCAACAACCTAGTGTACAGCCCTGCTCTTCATTTACTCAGTCCCCCACTCAGTCTACTATCCCAGCACCTGTTCTCCACTCTACTACCAATGTTCCTACTGTTCCTGTGTTAGGTCAGCCTCTTACCTCCTCTACTATATGTACTAATGCTACTTTGCCTACCCATGCAGCTATTGATGTTATGACTGCTTCCACAATGCACTCTTCCGCTACTATTCCTGCACATGCACCTACAAGTTCTCCCTCTACACCTACTGCTCCTACTATGAGCACTCCCTCTACTATTCCTACACATGCACCTACTGCTCTCATGTCCACTTCCACAATCAACTCTCCATCTAGTGCATCAGATACACACACAGTTATACACTTTGATGAAATTGACGGCTCTGTTGACATCCGTTCCCAACCTGGAATTGGTTTCTCTATTGAATTAGCATGTGCTCCCACCCGACCTACTAGTCAAATATCTAGTTCCAATTTTCTACATCCTGTGGAGGGGTTGACTGATTCTACTATGAATAACCATCACATGCTCACCAGAAGCAAACGAGGGATTATTAAGAAAAAGGCCTTTTTATCTTCTCTCTCTTCTGCTTGTTCAGACCCTACACTCTCTGAACCCCATTCTCACAAAACTGCTCTCAAAATCCCAACCTGGAAGTCCGCCATGCACGAACAATATGATGCCTTAATTAATCAAAATACATGGACATTGGTTCCCCTTCCTCCAGATAAGAATCTAGTATCCTGTAAGTGGATTTTTAAACTGAAGAAAAATGCAGATGGTTCTATTGCTCGTCATAAGGCTCGGCTTGCTGCTCGGGATTTCAGTCAAGAATATGGTATTGATTATGACGAAACTTACTCACCTGTGGTTCGCCACACTACTGTTCATTTGATTTTGTGTATTGCGGCCTTTTATGGTTGGAAGTTACATCAACTTGATGTCAAAAATGCATTCTTGCATGGTATACTTCATGAAGAGGTGTATATGGCCCAGCCCCCTGGATTTGAAGACACACAGCTTCCCACTCATGTTTGTAAGCTCCACAAATCTCTCTATGGTCTCAAGCAGGCCCCTCGGGCATGGAATGAACGGTTTACCTCTTTTCTACCCTCTCTTGGTTTTAAATCTTCACATGCAGATCCATCACTCTTTACCCTTGTCTCTAGTTCTTCCAAAGCTTATCTACTCCTCTACGTTGACGACATCATCCTTACTGGCAATTGTGAGCATCTCTTAGCTGAAATTAAAACGCCGTTACAGCATGAGTTCGACATGAAGGACTTAGGTCCACTTCATTATTTTCTGGGATTGGAAATCAAATATCTATCCCATGGTCTTTTTGTGTCCCAACACAAGTATGCGACAGATCTTATTCACAAAGCCGGTTTGGATACTTGTCATTCTCACATTACTCCATGCCAATCTGGTCTCAAACTTCTAAGGGATAGTGGCACCTCTCTCTCTCCCATTGACGCAGCTCAATTCCGGAGTCTTGTCGGATGTTTGCAGTATCTTACCTTCACCAGGCCAGACATCGCCTATAGTGTGAACTCTGTGTGCCAATTTCTACATTGCCCAACTGATCATCATTTTCAGGCTACTCTACGTATCCTCAAATATGTCAAAGGCACCTCCGATTATGGCATCACCTACAGGAGGGGTTCCTCTCTTACCAATCTATCCCTTCATGTCTTTTCTGATCACAATTTCTCCCTCCAAGCCTATAGTGGTGCGGATTGGGCTGGGGATCCTAACGATCGCAAATCTACCACTGGCTTTGTTATCTTACTACATGGCTCTCCAGTTTCTTGGTGCAGCAAGAAGCAAACCGCTGTTTCCAGGTCTTCCACTGAGGCCGAGTGTCGTAGCATGGCGGACACCACATCTGAGTTGCAGTGGCTCAAACTTCTCCTTGCTGACTTGCATCTCCCTTGTGCCTCTCCTCCAATGCTTCACTGTGACAACATCTCTGCTTTGGCGCTTGCCACAAACCCTGTCCATAATTCCAAGCTCAAACATAATGAAGTTGACGTCCATTTTACACGGGACAAGGTTCGTGATGGCCCCATCCGCCTTCCGTTCGTTTGCTCTCATGACCAGCTTGCTGATCTCTTTACCAAGGGCCTCTGCTCTCCACAACACAACTATCTGTGTTCCATCTTGATGCTCGGTCCCTCCCATCAAGATGAGGAGGGGTGTTAGCATATATACCAGTTTATCAATTCTGTTACTTCATGCTTTTCAAGTGTATTTTTCCCTCACATGTGTTGTTCTAACACGTGCCATATAGCTGATGGTTACATGGATTAGTTAGATAGATTTGTCAATTAGCATGGTTAGCATGCTAATTAAGTTGGTCCGCTAGCTTACTATAAATACAAAACCCAACCTCTCTGTAACAACTAACTTCATAATATATAAGCCTAGTTTCCATTTATTCTCTTTTCTCTGGTTTTCTCTCAAGCTTATCTTGAAGCCTTCAAAGGGGACAATGGCACGACACATGACCAACGTGTGTGCACGTCAACTAACATTATGAGATATTTAAATGTCCTCAAGTTGGTTGAATCGGTCCACAAAATCCCCTCGCATTTTATGTAAGAATGGAATAAGAACTTTTGTATCCTTTGCATAGGATGGTCTCGGTCCTAATTTCCTTGAGGAACAGGCTTCGCAGAATGAGCGAATGGCCTTAGAAACAACTAATGAGGATTTTGGTTGGGCCTAAGTGTAAAAAACTCTATTGGAAGCAAAGTCGGTGACTACAATGTCACCTACAATGTCATCATCATGATGGACACCATCCATGGTGTCATGGATAGGGATGTCACCGGACGGCGGCGGTCACACTCAATCCAGGAATCAACTTTTGATTCTTGCTTCGTTTTGCGTGAAAGGATGGATGTCCGTGTGAATTTTTAATATACGGATCATAATATCATGACTAGGGTGACTTATCCTATCATGGAAAAGCCAACATGTATCTAAATCCAAGAGATCTTCTCTCGTAACTTTATTTTATTTAATAGCTCGAATAGTGGTGACATAAAATCCACTAGAGAGACACATAAGTTTCTTTAAGATGCGTCTTTGTTCGCAATCATTAGAGGTATTGCAAAGGAGCTCTTTTCCGTTCTCTATATACGTTTCCGCATGGACTCCATTTATTCGAATAGCTCAATAGGGTTTGATTTTCCCTAGGTAGAGAGTTTTTGTGACAGTAATCAAGATGCCATTTGGCAAGAGGAATTTGGGCTATTTCATGTCCTTGAACTAATCCTAATGGCCCAACAACCATCATAGTCACAGAGGAATAGGCTTAGAATTTAAAATGGAGTCATAATGAAAAGAACTCAAAATTTTATTCATAAGCCAACGGTGTACATCATTGTTTCTTAACCATAAATAAAATCTAATCTGAAACTAGCTAATGCAAAACAAAAGTAGTCGTTGTACTTCTTTTGGTAACTCTAAAATAAATATGACTAGGAAAGTAGAGAGATGTCGGTGGAGCAAATCTCGCTTAAGTACCACTTATCTCAAAACTTTCCTAGACATCATACTCACTTTGGATGAGCCTAGTTGAAGAAAAACTAAACTAATGGCATCTACTAACAATACTATGGCAATTGTCTCATTACATCTCTTGCAAAATAAAGACTTCTCTTGTAAAATAAAGACTTATTCAAAATCGTCAGTCTCTTGATCTTGGTCAGATTTGAGTCTTCCACGCTTAGCTTGAGATCACCTTCTTGATCTTCTTGTTCCATGTGGTTCACTTCCCTTGGTTCATGATACATCTTGTATGCGTTTGGAACATTCTGGGATGCATTACATGCCTTCGCCCAATGTTCAGACGCTCCACATATAAGACAAACATCTCTATGGTCAGGCTCCCTTGATAGAGGTGCTTTTGGGGCGCAATTTGGATGGCTCTTATGGTTGGTAGCGCCACCACCATAGCCAGAGGTATTGCCTCCCTCTCTCTTTACACTTTGACCACCGTGATTTCGTGTCTGCTTGTGTTGACAGTTACCTTCCTCATTAAAGCGAGAATATGGACCAGAATTGTCCCTAAACTTAGAGTTTCATTCTTGGAGCCACTATGCAAAAAATGTCATCAGACAACAGAAAGTCAGCTTTCTGTTGTCTGAGTTTTTCAGACGACAGATAAATTAAATTTGTTGTCTGAATACACTGAAATACAATACTTGTTTCATTTTCAATATATGATCATATTCAGACAACATATATATGTTGTTGTAAAAGATTGAAATTTTTCATATCAAACCCAAAGTAATTCCCTCCAAGAAGTTGAAGTACTTTCCCTCTCAAAGTTTCAAAACCCAGGCTGACTAGTCACTAGGGGTGATATTCAGACAACACAATTTCTTAATTGTGTTGTCTGAGTAAGCTGTGTTTGACTTTTTTATGTTAACTCTCCCTTTCTCTTTCTCTCCCAACGATTGTAGTCCCATTCTCTCTCTCTCTGTCTCCATCTCATTCTTTTGCTTTCCCAAACCTTCAAAAACCAACACACTAGGCCAAAAAAGCTAACAGACAACGGACCAAATTCGTTGTGTGATTTGGACGATCTCCGTTGTGTATCGGAGCGTTGTGTGATGAAAAATGGCACAACGGTGGAAACCCGTTGTGTGAAACACAAACAGTCAACACTTATTTGTTAAAAGTGTTGTGTCTTCTCTCGGCAGATGGCAGCCATAGTTGCCACCCAATCATGCTGTGCGTGGCATATGCATCCTTCAGACAACAGAACTTGTTCCAAAGCTGTTGTTGGAAAGCCTAGTCAGACAACAGTTTTTTTAATTTCACCGTCGTCTGATATACCATCACACTTCAGTTGTACAATATGCTTGTTGTGTGAATTGGTTTTGGACAATAGAGTTTAGTTTTTACCGTTGTGTGATTGTAATGAATGCATTGTGTGAATGGCCTAATTTTGTGTATTCAAACAATGTTGAATTGCCGCACTATAAAACTGTTGTACAATCATTTTCATTTTCTATATTTTGTGCACAATAATGCTCCATTTTTCCTAATGAACGCAATCAATTGGAAAGAAAACACATTACAAACCATCAAATGAGTAATCCAACCCATTCTATATACATCAAATGCTAAAAGGGAGCATTTCTCAATCATCCAAGCCAACATTAAAAGAAAAAAAGTATTCTAATACATGCCCATCTACTTGGGATATCCAAAACTGATACAAATTATTCCAAAACTAGAGTGCCATGCCATTATCAATATCAATAAACCATCAGAAATTAATATGATTATTGACAAAAATATGAGCAGCTACTGCATGTGAATATTATACGCCAGCAGAAGCAGAAAATGGTGCGTCCGTAGGATCAATATTTTCCCTATCTTTTGCAGAATCCAGAATGAGTCTGTCCTTACCAGCTTGAGGATCTCAGTTATCTACAAAAGCTAGAGGATAGGCTGGATTAATATAGAACTTTAATCTTTACATGTACGCACAATTGGGACTTTCAAAGTGATACTACTATGTTAGTTAAGTCCACAATTAGTTGAAGCAAAAGAAAAGGCTTGATTAATACAAAGCTTAAGTTGTACATGTATACACACAATTGGGACTTTGATAGTGATAGTACTATGTTAACATAGCATATGCTATCTGTGAAAGAAAGAGAAAAGATTGGATTAATAGTTTGATACAGAGTTGTAAAATCAATTCCAGTTAGTTGTGTATTTCAACTTCCAGGTTTCTTTCAAAACAAGCATACATAGATCGTCAAAGTCTCAAGTGTTTTCCCAAAGTCACAACATCAGTCAATAAAAACAAATGAGAAAACCCAGAAATAATGAAAGGCTCACTGAATCGAACAAAAAAAGTATAAGTTATTGAAATTGATTAGCAGCTTATCAGATTCAAAATTGAAAAGCATCATAGATCCAGAAAAATTACCATGCAACAAATGTTTTCACTCTTTATCAACTACAATTAAGTTTCTTCTCACCAGCTCCAAGCTCTCAGCTACCTGCAAAAGCAAGAGCATGTCTAAGGTATAGCACCAAGCAAGAGAAAAGAGGTAGCATTCGGCACTTCTATTAAAAAGAGCAAGAAAGGTACGCTCATATTATCAATTGATAAGAGAGAAATATAACTCCTTTTTTTTAGGAATCTAGAATTTCAAATACATAGATTTAAAATATGAAAACATAAAATCAAAGGGGAAATTAAAATACAAGCCTAGGAAATAAATTCATATTGGAAACAAATTCGTATGTGTGTGTGTGTGTGTGTGTGTGAGAGAGAGAGAGAGAGAGAGAGAATTTTGTTATTACCGAGAAGCAAAATCAAGGAACTCATCCTGCAAATTCTTAAGCTCCTCCATATCCTCTAATCTCCTGTTCCAACGCAAGTCTGCCCTCTTCAAAAAGTCAATAAGAGATATAGCATCAAATAACTAAATAGATAGTTGGTATACAGCCTAAGTTAACTTTTAATTCTTATACAATCACCTTGGGGAGAACATGCAGTCCAGAACATGGAGCATCCAGCAGAACTTTATCACACTTCATAGTATTATTGTCCTAGAGAAAAGATAAGGACAATAAGAAATTTCATGTCCCAAAGATCAATGTTGTATAGAGGTGATAACTTACAGTATCAGCATGGATAGTGGTGATGACACCATCTACTTGGTGCAACTTAGCCATTTCTTTGAGGATTCTCAACCGCCCTTCATTTATGTCAATTGCATATACCATACCTCAAACCCAATGATAGTAAAAGAAGATTAGAAAGTAAGATCCAATTCATAATACAAGAATAAGAATTCCAAAATTCTTCTTCAGTGGGTTAATATAGAAAACTAATAATTTAGATCATGAATTACCTTGGCCACTCAAAAGTGACGCAATGTAAAGAGTCTTTCCTCCAGGAGCAGCACAACAATCAATAATGCTTTCACCCTGTGGAGGATCTACAACAGAAACTACCAGACCTGCAATGAGATTGCAGTATACAGTTTAAGAAGATAGCCATATAAAAAGTCCACCAATAATAACTTAAAAACTAGAATATACTCTGAGCAAGCCAAAAGAAACCAAGAAAAAGATCAGATAATTAGATCTTAGGCCTCATATTTGAAGCAACAAATTGAAGTAGATTGTCAAAATTAAAAAATGTTTGATATTAATTACCTTCCTTCTATGTCTTAGGAAATTTCTCCAGCTGAAAGTGTGCTTCCTAGTCCAGCGGATCATTCCCAGGTCAAACATAAGCATCTTTGACAGCCAAATAGCTATTCACCAATGTCTTAATCTCATATATATGTGCATATATGTGGTTCAGTCCCAATCAATTTGTAAAACGCTATAACAAGTTTGAAACACTATAATAAGTTTGCAACTAAGTTAAGTTCACATAAAAGTTGACATAAAACTACCATTGAAAATATACATCTTAGATAATTATATTCATTAACAGATAAACAAGAGATTAAAATGACAGAACAAAGAAATTAATTTTACCAAATGACAATGCAGATATCAAAAGTTGACAATAATAACTGTTAAGAATGAACAAGTTCAACAGAAGTACCAATCTAGAGGGTGTACAATACAAGTTAGGCTACTAATAAAAAATTCCAAGCCTTTAGTGAGACTACTATAATAGTCTGCATCAATACTAACTAACAAGTATACCTGAAAGAACAAAGACAATCCTTCATCTGTCCCATAGAAACCGATAAGTGTTAAATCCGATAATTGCATATTTGGGCCTTGGACCTTTTCCTGCAGATTTACCAGAATGGTCATTTTGATAACACATTGACAAATTTCACAATGAATTTTACTCCCCCAAATAAAGCATACATATTTTGAAGTTAGTCTTCCCTTTGTTTCTATGTAAGGATGATGACAGAATTTTGTGTTTAAGATTAGTTTTAAGATGCAAATGGTCAAAGTATTTCCTATTTAATATGCAAACCTCTAAGGCTCTGATCTTTTGTTTGATTAAAGAATGACTATACACAATTGATGACTTGAGAAATTAGCTGTGATATTCAACGACTGGTATTTATTTAATTTGAAAAGGAAAAAAAAATGTCTTCCTCTTTCTCTCCCTTTCCAATGTCTCTGTCTCTTGTTGTAGCTGCTTCCTTTTCCCTTAATTCGATCATTTTCAGTGTGTTTTCTTTAGGCCAATATGTGTTTCTACTCATGTAGCAAATTACAACCTGCAAATAAATGCACACACAGTAAACCAAGTGTACCAAAAGCCAAACTCCTGCAGCCCAAACAAGATTCCAAACACTCAAATTATCACTAGAATCTAATTGGAAGGACACAATACTAAACAGAGATTCAATATCAAAAGTAAAAGCTCAAGTAATTCCATCACCCACTGCAAATATACACCCAAATTGCAAGCAAAACCAAACCTAAAATTAGTCAGATATCAAACACTAGACAAATGAATATTAGAAAATTACCTTTTCAGAGTAGCAAGAATAAGATGACAGATTGGTGTTTGGGTATATGGTTATAGATAGGGGTTTATGGTGACAGAAAGGGGAGTGAGAGAATGGGATAGAAGGCGAAGAGGAAGACAGAACACCGTGGTGAAGGTGGAGGAATGAATCGGGAGCTGACCTTGCCACCGACGACAGCGATAGAGGGAAGCGAGTCCCAAAGAGTCAGCTTCGCAGTGGTCACCGAGAGCTGTGCAAGCTCTTTGGATTTTGTTGACCAGCGAGATCAAGTTCTCCATACCCAATACTCAGCGGTGGCGGAGTAAGCTACGGCGGGGTGGGAGTCAAATCGAGTGAAATCTGATACCCCCAATTTGGTATGCAGATGAGGGAGAGATGACAGAGAAATTTACCCATTGCAATTGCTGGAGGACAGGAATTTGCTTCGATAGCAACTGGTGTTTTTGGCCATGTGGGTAAGGATGAAGAGGGAGATTTCGCGAGAGAGGCGGCGAGCTGCGAGTGTTGGGCGTCTGAAAGAAGAGAGAGGTTTTGTTTTCAATGTTTCCTTTCCAAAAAAAAGAAAAAAAAGTGGGAAGTTTGAGTTTTGGCAAAAAAATTTGGGCTGAGCGACCAAAGAGGGAAAGTTCCCGCCTATGAGTAATCAAAGTATCAGTTTTCGCGTTGGGGATAGGCATTTCTTATTCAGACAACACACATAAATAATTTGGTTGTAGGAGCTTACAATCATCACATATAAGTTAATAAAAATTTGTTCATTTTGGGGGGAAATGAGTGGCATTTTAGGGCACATCCAAACCATCCTAATATATCTTCCTCACTTGGACAACACAAAGTAAAAAACTGTTGTATGATATTTTGCAAGCTGCTCTCATACAACAGATTTAACTAATCTGTTGTACTATGTAGTACCAATTTGGAGCTAAATTTGAGTCAAGCTAGGAGGAAAATCTGCAGCTATTTTTTTTTCATTCACACAACAAATTATTCTTGTTAGTGTTGTGCAATCACCTTCTACAAAAAAACGTCAAAATTTTTATGGCCTTATACAACGTAAGGTTTTTAATCGTGTTGTATGATTGACTTTCCATCATCACACAACATCTTTTTTTTTTCGTTGTGTAAAAACTGTTGTATATTGAAGTTATTGGCCTAGTGACAACTTCTCAAACAGACCATTGCAATCAGGCTCATCTCTACGGTGCCTCCACCTTTTCCTCTTCTCGCTCAACCCTCCATTCAGATCCAGTCCTCGGAAAGAGACGGTGGTTTTTCAATTTGGGCGTTTAGGGTTCTTCTAGTTTTGGGGTTTGCCTGGTTTTGGGGTTCTTTCGGTTTCGAAGGGGAGAGAGTCCACCTGATCCACTTTCTCTCTCCCTATCATCCACTCATTCTCTCAAGCCTTCTTTGCTCAAAAACCCAGATCTTCAAATCAAACCCTTGTCAGACCACCTCCCCTACTTGTCGAACTATTCTTACTCCGATTCCAGCCAAAGAGAGGTCGTCGAAACCGCTTGCTTTTGGTCGCGTGCTGCACTTCGTCGTCGCCACTATGGTAAGCTTCTCTCTCTGCTCTCAGTTCGTTTGCTTAATTCATGTCTAGACGTGATTTATTAGAGTTTCCATCTGAATACCATCTGTGATTGTTGGCAAGAAGTTGATTACAAAATATGCCAATCGAAAATTGCCACTAGCTTCTCGCCAACCAAATAACAGTTCAATCAACTCTCGCGTTATACATATATAGTTTTCATCTTTAGTAGTCAGATTGGAATGGAATTGAACTATACTGTTAACTGTTAAGATTTTTAGATTTTGTTTACCATTTGGTAATTGGATTTATACACTCTTAGTTTCTCTGCGAACTGGTAGTGCAAAAAGCTTTGGTAGTTTGTATGTTCTGTTATCAAATTTAAAAGGAATCTACTGCTTATATATGTAGTATTTTAATTTTGGTTTCTTCATGATTGCTGATTATTGCAATTTGTCTATTGGATTGTGTTTATAGTTCAAGAGGAAGCTTAGAGATCCCAAGTGGGAGAATGTCACTCTTGGACCTGTTGTCCGTTATGGAGAGTATGTACGTTTTTGGTGTTGCTCACATCTTTGCCTCATTCAATGATACCTTCATTGTAAGTTGTGCATCTTCTTGAATCTAACTGTCATCGACTTGCCTTGTTCAATCCTATTGCTAAAACCATGAAGATTGTTTCAAGAGGCATGGCTGTTCTTACAGTTCTATTTACCTTGGACTTTCTAAAGGTACTTTAGCTGATTTTTAGTTTCTTTCACGATGTATTCTGTATGAGCATCTTTCCTGTTCTTTTTAGAATATATGTGAATAAAGCCTTGCAATTTCAAGCTGATGGCTTTGAACTTAATGGCACCTCCTCTTCCTTGAAACCAGAGTGTAGGCTGAGTTCCTTATTTACTAGCTATCATTCTTATGGGTGCCAACAATAGCAAAGACATACATTTAATCAAGTTTTGGTAACCTTTTTCCTTTCCTATGTGAAAGTCTTTAGTTTTGTCCTACTCCCTCCCCCCTCTTGTATATTTCTTTCTTTCCTTTTTCTTAATAATTTTACATAGTTCATAAAAAGTCATTAGGTACCATCCGGATTTTCATTTTTTCTTCCTTGTAGTGAGGTATTACTTTATGGCACAAGAAGCTTATTGTAGAAAGAGCATATTCAAGCATTCTGAGTCACCAAGTAATTATCAGGTATCGATGCACCTAGTTTGGCATGTTTCTGTGAAGTGGTTTTTGTTGTAACGTTTAGCTTCTTGTTTATGTATCATTGTATCTCTTCCAGCCACAATCGTGAATCATAGCTGGTTCTGAAGGTATCGAAGGCTTCAACCTGCTCATGGAAATGGGGTGAGTTCTGCTTGCATTTATTCTTTTAGTCCAACAGTTTTGCAGTTTTGCAGTTTTGCTATGTATCTTATGTATTGAGAACTATATATCACCTAAACATACATACATACATACATACATATATATATATATATATATATTATATTGTATGCATATATATATTCATCATTTTACGTACTCATCATCTCTCTTTTCTTTTCATAAGATTTTGATGTCAAAGAACTTGATGAATGGTATGTGAATTACCATAATGACTACTTTCAAAGATAAATTGTTAAATTGTTTATAGTTGTTGCTAAGATGTTAGTCACTAGGGATAAGTTAAAGCTATGTGCATAATTTACAGATTGGTGCTAAAACATTTAGTTATCTTTAAAGTGAATCTTTTTGGGCCTATCAATGCTTAAATGTACATGAAAGTGAACTTTTCTAGTTGGTTTCAGGTGTGTACATTAGCAATATGTACAACTTCATGAGAGGTTTCAAGGTCCGTCATACTCTCAACTTTCTCAGTTTCATCCATTTCATTGTAGCTGGTTGTTATTATGATTATAATCTTATATTAAATTCATTGCTGGCTCAGTGTGAGTGTGCTGCTACTGCAAGTGAGAGTATCACTAGGTCCTCAGTTATAGAGGAACCTGTATAAGCAGGGTTTAATTTTATGTCTTGAATATTTATCTACAATTTACATCATATATGCAGTTTGTGTAAATTACTCTCCCCTGGCAATTTCAATTGAGGGTTGACCAATTCGCTATAGAAACATAGAGTAGCCTTTTTACAGTTACTAAATTCGATAACAAACATCCAACCATTTATCCTGCAGTGACTGATCAAGTATTTATAATTTATATTCTGGTTGTTTCTAATGAGGGAAAGGGACAGGGAACTAGAATTTGGTCATCTCTCATTAGAAACAACCAGAAACCCAGGAAAGGGAAAGGGAACTAGATTCAAACACTTATGTCTACATTTCATTACTACATGAGTGGTTCAATGGCATAAAATAAATACATATTCTGGTTGTTTCTAATGAGGGATGACCAAAATCCAGTTCCCTTGTCCTTTCCTAGGTTTTTTGTTTATGATTTTTTGTGTGTGAATTTATTGTGCTAGGTTTTTGTTTTGGTTTTGAATAGGGAGTAGTTTAGAGAGAAGTACAGGAACATCACCACAACACATCGGTCGCTGCTATAAGTGAATCTCATTTCCCGGATCTACATGCTCAATTCTTCTTGAGATGATATTTTTTTTGCTTGCTTTGCAGCAATGTTAGTGTTGGTCCATAATATATCAAGTTGTTGGAAGATCCTATAATCATTGAGCTTGCATTAGTCTGTAACTTAGACATGAGACATGAGACATGAGTATTGTTCCTTAATACTTAACTGATCACCTGGAATCATGAATGAATTTATTTCACATTTGACAGGGATACATACGAGACAGTGCATTTGAACCACAATGTTGGGCTGCTCCAGGGATACATATGATACCAGCTTCTACCTGGCATTTCCACTTTTGTAATATGCAAGTATAATTATAGGTAATATTCTTAATTCCCTTCTCTCTGCAAGTATAATTGCCATTTGTTTCTCAGACCTTCACAGATATTAACAGTTGATAACAAAATATATTATTCTCAATTGACATTGCTATCCAGCTACCTCTAAATGGAGAACTTGTGATTGAAAAATTGACAATGAGAACTCTTAAAAGTTGTATAGGTAATCTACTTAATTTGCTCACCACTGGATGGAGTGCCTTTGTGAACAAGAAGCTTTGCTAAATTTATGTGTTTGTGTGATCTGCAGATTGCAAGAATTATATGGAACAATGACTCTCCTCTTCAAAACTTTGATGCTACAATTTGCTGATATCTTTGGAGGATTATCCGCTTGAAGAATGATAGCTGTTACATAATTGGCTAAATTAAAGATTTTGCTACTTAGTCACTCTAAATTAGTATAGTTGCTCTAAATACTAGTTTTTTCAATTTTTTGCCTTATGAGTTTATTGAGCTGATGCTCATTAGGTTTATGTATAAAACAATTGTGGATGTATTTGCTGGCTATAATGACAGAATGAATAATATATGCCTTTTGTGTAGTTTCCAGATTACATCCTAATAGGAATATAAATGTGACATTTGAAATACCATGCAACCACTAAATCAAAGTCAAAATATGTTGTTGGAGCTACTTAAGAACAACAGAATTTAGGAAAAATCTATTGTTATATTCCCACTCAAACAACAGAAAATTGTGGTCTCACAATCAAAACAAAGACAAAAATATATAAACTTCTATTGACTCAAAATAAAAACAACGACATATAATTGTATTTTAAATGAATGTACAACAACAAATAATTGTTTTGTGTTAGTAGTTTAACTAACAGTTAACTGTTAGTTATTTTCCCACTCAAACAACAAAAAACTGCGGCCTTACAATAAAAACAACGACAAAAATATATAAATTTTCATTGACTCAAGACAAAAACAACAACATATAATTGTATCTTAAATGAATGTACAACAACAAATAATTGTTTTGTGTTGGTAGTTTAAATAACAGTTAATTGTTATTAGAATACGAAACAAACAATAGAAAACTGTTATTGTAAGTCATTATAAATAATAGATAACTGTTGTCTGAATTCTCTAACAGACAATAGATGACTTGAAAACCTTCTGTTGTCTGATTTTTCAGACGACAGAGGAAATCTGTCGTCTGATACCCCCAAGAGACGGCACCGTACTAGACAACAGAATTTTTTTTAATCAGATGACAGATCTCCTCTGTCGTCTGATAGCTTTATTGGCATAGTGAGCCCTCCTTTAGGGGCACGACTATAATGGGACTCCGGAATAGACATGTTTTCCACGGGATATTATCGTGCTTCTCAACTATGTTCATGGCTTCAATTAGCTCATGAAACCTCGTGATACATCCTGCAGTTACATCAATACAATAGTTCTTAGCAGCCATCTATGCAGAGATGGGGACAGTAAAGAGAATTCTCTCGATCATCCTCACATATGTGATATCTTTTCCACAGAATTCCATCAAAATTTTTATGCCAAGTGCTTCTGAGTTGTAGTCAAGAACTGACTTGAAATCACAGAAGCAGAGATTATGCCATCTCACTTCTAAGTCAGGAAGCAGGGAGCCACGGAAGTTGCCAAAGTGCTCTTCTAGTGAGACCCACAGCCTTCTGGGATCTTCTTCATTTAGATATTCATACTGGAGCGAATCATCCATATGACGAGTCATTAGGATGATGACTTTAGCCTTATTTGCCTCTAAGGCTGCTCTATTTGCTTCCAAAGCTTGAGCTTGCTTAACAGTTAGCACATCATGACTAGGCTCAAGAATAGTTTCCAGGATTCCTTGGGCCTTGAGATGCTAGCGAACATCACGAACCCACCTATGATATCCGGAGCTAGTTATCTCTAATGGAGCAAAGTCTAGTTTGTTAATGTTACTCATCCTGAAAAAGAACAAGAAAAATGGGTTAGTTTTGGAGCAACAGGACTACCACAAAAAAAAAAAAATTGAGCATAATCGCTCCCAAGAAATTTGGTTCCAAGAGTTCTTGGATTGGATCGAAACAATGATGTGTGTTCTCGATTGTAAATTCTCTACAAACTCTAAGTTTGGAAATAGTACGAACCCCCATAGTTCAGCTTAAGTCTTCCCACAGAAGAAGAAGTGGGAGGTAGGAGAAGGGATATTGGAAATCATCAAGAAAAAGAAGAAAAAAAATAGAACTTTTAGAAAAAAAATACCTTGAAAAGAGGTTTTCGAAAAAGTAGCCGAAATCTGGCCAGAAAAATTCGCCAGAGGTCGATGTGGCTGGTTGCTGACTGGTGGTGTTCGGAAGCTTCTGGCCAAGGTTGCTAGTGCGCTAGAGCTGCTTGTGTGCATTGATATGTGCTAGCGAGGCTAATCAAGGCGTTGTGATGTGATGCTGCAAGGGGTAGCGAGGCTAATTTGTTGAGAAGTGTGCAAGGGCAGCGAGGCTAACTTGTGTTGAATTGAGGCTAATACAGAGGCAAGCCAATCTAACGTAGGGGTGCTGGGCTAGGCAGCTGCAGGGGAGTAATGAGGTGAGGCTAGCAGACGGTGCAAGCGAGGCGAGGCTAGCCAAATAGGTTGGTGAGGCTAACGAAGCAAATGCAGGGGTGCGTTGGTAGGCGCACGTTGTGGCAGAGCGAGGCTAATGGTGAGGCTATCAAAGCGAGGCTAGCGGCCAATTCAAAGATCTGCAAAAATTTTAGTGGCCGGTACAGTAGGTTTCTGACCTGTTTTGGACTCTTAGGATCAAGGGCTACAAGGTGCATGTGCGGCGGAAGCAGCAAGGGTATCAAGTTTCGACAATTAGGGTTTTAGGGTTAGGACTTCGTGCTGATAACGTGTTTTAGGAAATCAAAAATTGGGAGAGAATGAGTTGTACTTTCATTGATAATAGGAGTCTCTTTATATAGAGGATTATAAGCAAAGAATCTGCGTCTTACAGGGTAACTGAATCATACAATGATTGAAATATCTCCGTAGATATCAGTAAAACTAACCCTATTACAACTCAGATAATACCAATAAGAACGAATGTAATTTGAGATAAGTGGACTGGTCATTAGAAGGATAAGAGTTTGGTTGTTAGAATTAACGGATCGGATAATTAGAACTGGTTAAGATTGTTATATTTTGGGACCAGTAATTAATCAAAGTGGAAGGATGCTTATTTATGTGGTCAAATGGTTAGAGAAATTGTGGACATGATTTAAGTTAAGGGACAATTGATCAACGAAGTAACAATAGGGTCCAAAGACCTACGATAATTGTGAAATATTGTTAAATGAGCTTCATGGTTGTAGAGTGAATGATATGAAATTAATCGTGGCTCGTTAGTTAATTATTGGCTAAGTGGGGATTGACCCGAACTATAAGTTATCGTTAAGATTAGATATTTATTTCTTAACTGACTAATCGGTTTTAATTTTCATTAAAGGAGCGAACGTGACTACTTAAAATCCGACGAAGGATCCAAAAGTTGAAAACGAATTGAATATAAGCTGAGCCGTGGACTTGGGATAGCTCAGCTTGACAGCTATTGCAATTGTTTCACTGTGAGTGGACATTTGCTTTTAAATCAAATTGCATGCAATACTATTATTAATTTTTTATTTAGATTTAAATATTTGATTTTATGATATAATGATTTCCTTTAATTGATGATCTATTGGAATTTCCTAATTTCATTTTCGGTAGCATGGTGATAATATTTGAGTATTTGAGTATGATTATTTTTATTGAGTTTTCATGATTTATATTCTCGACGATTTATAGACGATTTATGAGGTTGATTAAGTTAAGAATGAATTTCACTTTTTGAAGGATTTTATTAATTATCGAGTTCATTGAATTTTGAGCATTGATTTATCATATCGATTTTATCGTGATATTTGAGTATGGATTTATCACAAGCTTTATTATGATTTTATCGTTTATCAAGAATTTGAATTTTTTAGCATCACATGATTAGGAGGCTGATATGTTGTTGCATGCATGCATTACTTGGTCGATAGTATCCTCCAGGTAATAGTCTAGTCGACAGTACCCTCCAAACAATATTCTGGTCAGCAGTACCCTCTAAATGGCATGAGGTCGTCGGGAGTACCCTATAACTATCTATGGTTATTCGGCAATACCCTTTAACCACCGCCTCCTAGATTCCAGTCCGCATTACCCTCCGATGAGTCATCCGGTCGACAATACCCTCCAGGTGGCATGAGATGACTAGTTGGCAGTTCCCTCTAGTTCTCGCCTAGTTTATCATGAGAATGTTTTCAACGAGATTTTCTTGAGATTTCCAAAATGAGTACGAGATGCTCGAGTTTAAAAGGAGATGAGATTACAGTACATTTGAGATTTCCAAGATTTAAAAGTACTTCCACAAATCCTTACTGCATGCTTGGTTTTTAAGAGAATAAATTTGGGAAGGCATTAAATGTTCGTTTTACTTTATTTACAGTTACTTATTTTCGTCCACTCACTCTAACGGTTTTTCTGAATGCTTTCCTTGGGCTTTTTGGTCTCTTGTTCCCAGTCTGCAGAGTAGTTGAGGTTGAGCTTGCGTTAAAGTCGAGGCATAATGACCACCGCTTCCATCTTCTTTGTAGGTTACATGTTAACCTATTTGTCCTTTATTCTAATTCATTTGTCTAAATTGCTCTGATTACCGATATAAATTGTTACTTGAGATTCGAATTTAGTTTTATTTTATATAAAATTGTGGAAGTGAATTGTTTAGGAGATATTGTTGGCTATTAGAAATGTTCAGTTGTTTTGCCATAGGTATGGGTAGTCCACTTTTAGGAGAAATTCCACCAAATTTTTGGTGAAATTTCTTCTAAAGAAGGGGGCATTTGGTGAAATTTCTTCTAAAGAAGGGGGCATGGCCACTTCAGATTTTAAGGTGAAATCCAGGACAAGTCTTGTCAGTAAAGATCCTGGTAGTTCGTCTCACAGCCAAGTCTCTATGGAAGGTGGAAAAACCAAGTGGTATGTTGGTGCCTGCAAAAGTTATGAAGTCAAAGGAGGAAGTCCAAGTTGAGCAAATAGAACTGAAGACAAAAAAGGCCATGTATCTTCTAGGGTCCAAGAACAAGAACCCTCCAAAATCTAAGAAAGTGCTTGTTGAAGAGGTGCTGAGTATGCTCTATTCAGGAAAGCCTCCTAACCCTAGCTTGAAGGGCAAGGAACAAATTTAGATTTTTAATTAATCGTAGCCTATTACTATGCAAAACTAGATCATTGCAATGTTTTAAAACCCTGAGACGTAGCCCGAGGCGTTTTCAGGAGAGTCTTGCTAGGCATAAGCCTTGTAGTATAAACAATATAGATATGTATAATAATATATATAACTATATATGACATTAATACATAAAAAACCCATAAATGCATTCCTTAATTATATTTATAAATATCAGATTCAGACTTCCAACTCAATTCAAACTCTATCACATCATATTGTACTCATCAGTTCAAGCTCAAATCAAACTCTATCAGATTATCAGCAAAAACATGAAAAAATATGTTTGGTATACTTTGATTGAAACACAACATCCATTCAAAATTCAAAATATGTGTCTGATACACTTCAATTGAAACAAGAACTAGTATAGAACATCAAATCAATTTCAAGAGAGAAGTTGAGAAACATATATATGAGCCAAACTAATTGACATATCTTCTTCTAGGTCAGCAAACTCCTACAATGTCATCAAGAAGAGTTGAAGAAACAAGAGCAGGGGCCTTCTGAATAATACAAATCCCCTATGTGTTGAGAAACAGATTTTGAAGTAGTGATAAGATTGATGAACTTCTGAGAGAAAAAAAAAAAAAAGTTTATGCGTTGTCACCTATTCTTCAAGTTTTTTGCGCTTTCTGCGTTTTCCGAGCTTTGTATCTGTGCTTCTCAAGCCTTGTCACCTAGTCATAAAAACTAACGCATTATAACGAGAGCTTTGGGCTTTTCACACCTTGATCAGGCTCACCTCATTGGTTCATAGTTGAATATACTTGCTTTAAATAAGTAAGCAAGGCATGTTTAGTGAATAGACCTATCCTATGTACCACATACCGTGATCGTATCACAATTTCTTGTCTGTCTATAGATGACAGCGAAATGGTATGTAATGACTTTTTTGGCATGACATTTTATTAATGAAAATCTCTATGATGATGTTTATTAAAAAAAAAAAAAATTTCTAAGATTGCTGCATACAATTACGTCACATATTAATATATTGTAAGAATTTTCAACAAAATAAAAAACAATGAAAGATTGAAAAGTACATTTTTTTTGTTCAGTGAAGAGATTAAAAAGTATAAAACAAATGGTCAAATTTTATGAAACGTACTTTAAAACAAAGAATCACACACTGGACCCCTTGCTAATAATTTTCAATAACGTGTTAAGATGAATTAGTAAAACTATATAAAAGCATGGGTTGGAGGCCGGCCGGTTCCAATGAGTACAACCTTTTGGCTCTTATAGTTGGAGCTACATGCCTGCATATATAATATAATTCATGGGTGCTACTAATCTGACTTTGCGTCCGTAATTCAAGTATTGAAATGCGATGCTTAACCACCAGGCAAACCTTGCGTTGGTTGTATTCTGTTCATCTTGATTGCTGAAATCTTCTATCATCAAATTAATTAAAGATATCGATTAGATTCTAGAACTGCTCCTAATTAATTCCAGCAAGTCTGAACTCATATGTTTTCTCACTTTCTCCTAACCACCAGGCCGGCTTCACCCACCCCCTTACATCAAAACAATGGTGATGTTTTGGTAGGTTTTGCTGATGCAGGGTACCTCTCTGACCCTCACAAAGGTCGCTCACAAACGGGTTATGTCTTTACTATGGGAAGCACTGCAATATCTTGGAGGTCTACAAAACAGACCCTTGTTGCTACTTTTTCGAATCATGCAGAGATCATTGCTCTACATAAAGCTGTGCGTGAATGCATATAGCTAAGGTCTATAGTTGGACATATTTGAAGAACATGTGGTTTGAAATCTACCACAGATGAATCTACATGCATTTATGAGGATAATGCAGCCTATATTAAACAAACATCAAGGGCGACAACACCAAGCATATATTGTCTAAGTTCTTTTATAATCAGCAACAACAAACACCTCTAAAGATTGAATAAATCAGATCCAATCAGAGGATAATGCAGCGGACTTATTTAATAAGTCGTTACCTAAATCCACCAACAAGAAGTATGTACAAAGTATCGGAATGTGGAAATTATCCGAACTGCTATGATTGCAGTAATCAGGGGGAGATGTCTACATCAGGGGGAGGTATGATATCTACATGTTTTGATCTCGAAGAGTAAATGACGTGTTGTACTCTTTTTCTCCTCCTTGAGGTTGTTTTTGTCCCGTAGGATTTTTATTACTCGAGCAATGTTTTTAACAAGACAACATTTGAAGCGTCATGACGTCACCGAGTGATACCAAGTTTGAGCAGCACAAGGCGTGTTGAAGAATATTTGACTTTATTATGCCTAGTCAAATTAGGATTACTTTCTATTGTTGTAATAGGAGAGCATGCATGTTCTAGATTCCTTGTTCTAGTTAGAATAGGAATCTTTGTATTCCAAGATTATGTATTTGGTAATCCTTATATATAGGGCTCCTATTATCAATGAAAGACACACTAATTCCCTCAACAATCTCTCTTGCACCCTACATTCTAAAACAATTTACATGTTCCTGTTGCCTTCCACTCATAGTCTCATACAATACGATCGGTTTAATTACTTTTTCCTTTTTTCTTGCACTCATACCTCTATTAAATAAGTTAGGGGTTGTGACCAGTTACACATTTTTAGCCCAATTTTTGCCCAACCACTCCACCTTCATTTATTTGTGCCCACTTACCCAATTCGACAGTGTCAAGACTCATATAGGCTCCAGAAAGAAATGTTACTACGGTAGTGCCACTACACTAACACCGCACGACTCGTCAGTTACCCATCTCCATCAAACGTCAAACCGTTTCAAATCTCTTCCTCCCTCCATACCCGATTCTCTCTCTCTCTCTCTCTCTCTCTCTCTCTCTCTCTCTCTCTCTCTCTCTCTCTCTCTCTCTCTCTCTCTCTCTCTCTCTCTCTCACATGTATTCTCATCTTTCTACGGCGACGACGGTTCAAGGACCGGCAGTTGAGTTTCTAGTTTTTCCGGCTTGGAAGATATCGAAACAGGTAAAAACTCAATTCCGACTCCGTTTTCCCTTTTTTTTCATGTTTTCTGAGGAACCTATTACAAAATCTTCCGTTTAAAGTAGTTTGAAGTTACATTTTGGTGACATATCTGTGAAATTTCTCGAACGACTTTGCATATCTGTGAAATTAGTGAAATATAGGGTTTCTGGTTTTTAATTTTGAAAATCTGATACGAATATTGTTTGTCGATTCTAAACATTTATTTTAGATAAAATGAGGTTTGATCAAAAGCCTATTGTGGAGTTGACATAAAAGACGTAACATTACTGCCCCCCAGTAGACTTCGTACACTGGGGGGCCAATGATCACTGATTCATTTATTGGCGGATTGAAATCTGCTATTCCAAAGTAAATTTAGTGTCAAATTGCAGTAGTCGATTATTGAATCAAGTTATGTTGTTTATGTAAGTCTAGTGGGGGCAGTAGACAGTTTATTGACCATCATAATGCGTGTTCTTGTACAGTAATTGTTGTTTTGAGTGTGAATAACTTCTGTAAACCGTGAAACATTAGATGCGGTGGAATGTTTGATGCAAATAGTGAGGTTTGTGTAAGTCTAGTGGGGGGCAGTAGAATGTTTATTGACCATCATAATGCTTGTTCTTGGACATTAAGTGTTGATTTGAGTGTGAATAACTTCTGTAAACCGTGAAACATAGGATGCGAAGGTTTGTGGCAGTCTAGTGGGGGCAGTAGACAGTTTATTGACCATCATAATGTGGGATTTTGTACATTAATTGTTGTTTTGAGTGTGAATAACTTCTATAAACCGTGAAACATGGCATGCGGTGTAATGTTTGATGCAAATTGTAAGGTTTGTGGCAGTCTAGTGGGGGGCAGTAGACATATTATTGACCCTCATTCTGCGAGTTTTTAGACATTAACTGTTATTTAGAGTGTGAATAAATTGTATAGTCCGTGAAACATAAGAAGCGGTGTATATATTGATGGTCTACTGGGGGTCAGTAGACAAATTAGTTCCACCCAATAATGTTTTTCTTAGGAAACAGTCATCATCTCTTGTTGATTATAAAATGATCATTTTCGGTTTTCTTTGTGATATAGTGCAATACACTGTGAATCATCAAAACTGGTCCTAGTTTTGATTGCTTAGTGGGGGGCAGTAGACACATTACTGCCCCTCAATAATGTCTTCATACGGAGTCAGAACCCTTCTAGTAGGTATTTTGGACCGATCATTGTGGTTTTGTTTTCGTTGCAGAATGGGTAGACCAAAATTCACATAGCTGAATGACTCAGAAGAAGATGACCGGAGTTCACAGAGTTCCGATAACTGTACTGAGACCACGTTTAACCAAACACTGCAAAAAAAGTTTGTCGAAATCAGAAAAAGGAAGTGACAACAGGCACCACACATTTTTGATGAAGAATCTACTGAAGAAGAAGTAAATGAAGATTCAGGACGATCGTCTGAAGATGAATCAGAATCAGAAGGTGAACAGACAACGAAAAGGTTTGAAATCAAAACAAGACAACAACCAAAAAGGAAACAACTTAAAGAGGAAGTGGATACAGAAGAAGAAAAACTAAAGAGGAAGAAAGCCAAGAATAGCAAACGAAAAAGGCAGTGAAAAAAGAGGAGAAAAAAGAGACACAAAAAGCAAAGATTGAGTGGAAGCAACAGAAGTGCACGCTCAGTGCATTCTGGAGGATGGTCAATGCACACAAAGATAGAATACCAGACCAAACGAAAGAGATTTTGATGGGCACCGACTTTGGTGAAATGATGGAACCTTTCTGGCAGGACAAGATAACCGAGATCCAGCTGCACAAACATGAAGCGGACCTGGAGATACTCCTGAGGCACTTTGACCGCACCGACAACAAGTGGAATTTTGGGGATATTGTTATGGAAATAACGGAGGAGGATGTCAGCGCTTTATTTCACCTCCCGGATAAAGGAGAAGTTTTCAATGTGAACAGGAGGGTGGTAAGGGAAGAGATGGAAGACTCTCCAATATTTGGCAGCCCTTTAAAGACGCAGGCTGTCCTCAGAACAAGGGTGGAGTCGACACTGATAACTGAGTTGACAAAGCCGGCAGAGGAGAAAGATGCCAGGAAGATAGCCGTGCTAACAATCACATATCTATTCAGCACATTCTTCTTCACCCGAACCGGTGCTCAGATCACATGGGATATGGTCGCGATATGTGAACGGATTGAGACCATAAATATGTACAACTGGCCAAGATTAATTCTGAACTTCTTGATGGAAGGGTTACAAAAGTATAGGAGGAACAGTCCATCTGTTTTGAATGGATGCCTTCTTCTCATCTATTACTTGTTCCTTGAGAAGACCAAGGCAAAGACCTGGATTCCTGGAAAGCAGAATAAGACTCCACGATTCATCTAATGGTCAATAAAGGAAATTTTTAGCCTGGAGCAGATGTACATGAACGAGAACTTAGCCGTGGTAACAAAATTACAAAAACATTATATATATACCTTATTTTCAATGTTTACTACACATTACTTGTTAAATGTAACAGGATCTGATAAAAGCTGGACCATGGCCTGCAAAAATTAGACTGGAAGACCTCGAGCTGGGTGATGAGGTGCACGACACACCAAGCTTTGACAACTGGGTGAGTGGCACAACTGACCTTGTCTGCTGCTAGTAATTGTGGGGTAATAGATACATTACTGGGACCCAGTAATGTGTTAACCCAGTAATAGGCCAATAATAGATACCTTAAACAAAGCCTATGAAGTGAATAACTGATGTTTGTTGGTTGAATTTTAAATCATTGACTTGTTTACATGTAGATATGTGCTTTTATGGTAGTCTACTGGGGGGCAATAATATTATTACTGGCCCCCAGTGAACACATTATTGGGGACCAATAACTTGATGGTTTTGGTTATATTTTTGGCAGGTACCCCTGGCAAGCCAAGCGGAAGAGCAACAAAATGAAAGGCTGACGGGGAATATCAAGGAACTAATTAGGGAGATGGAGGAAGCCATTGGTGAGACAAAGCCCACAAAAGAAGTGGAGGTAAAGTTAGCAAGGCTTGCGAAAGCAAATGAGGACCTGACTGCGCAGAACAAGGATTTATGGGGAAAGCTGAAGGTTGCCGACGAGAGAATTAGGGAGTTGGAAATTGAAAAGCGGGCCAAAAATAACCTCATCAGGGCGTTGTACATACGGCTTGAAAGGGAGAAAGGAGAGGTCCCCCCACCTCAAACCCAACTTGAGATAGTTCCTTTCAAGCTAAGAGTGGTCCCCCAAGATGAAGTTGAGGATGAAAATCCAAACTTTGGACCAAGCGTCGGAGAGGAAACCCATTATACAGCCAGTGCAAAAAAAGTCGACGAACACGGTGACGTCAGCGTTTCCTATTGCACAGGAAGTACCTGAAGAAGAAAATGAAATTCGTTTTCCTCTGGGGCAACAAGAACATGGGAATGAAGAGGAAGATGAACAGCTCGATAACATTATAAGGAATATTGCTGAGAAAGAAGTGATGGAATTAATTGGAAAGGAAAAAAAGAAGGAAGGGACCCATGCCGATCAGGAACAACTGAAGAAAACTCCAGAGATACATTCTATAATGAAAAAAGTGAAGACATACCGGAGGGCTGCCAAGAAGGCTAGAGAGGAGGAGTGGGAGTACCACACTCCGAAAGAGGCAAAAATTTCAAAGCGAGCTACACCTAAGAAAGCAAGAATCATATCGCAAGCCCATGGAAAATTTCACAACAAGATAAAGCTTAAGGGAGTCAAATGCGATAAGCAAACATGGAAAACACTGGACCCAGCAGTGGCAAGGCACTATCGAGACTTCTTCAACGTTGCTCAGAAAGACACGTAAGTACACAGCGTGGTTTAAAATTGGTGTAACAATTTAATTTCTGTTTTTCATACTGATAAAATCTGTGTTGGAATCAAATGTTTCTGTTTCAATAGGACCGAGTACTGGATCAGCAGTGATCTTCTACGCCGAATCACCAAGCACGACCTAAGAGTAATAATCCAAGAGGGGGACATTGAAACTGACGTAAGTCTTTCAATGAGTGGCTCCATTCAATGATCTACTGCACCCCAGTAAAATGATTACTGCCCCCCAGTAATCTCATCAATTACTGCAATTTTCCTTTCTCTTGTTACTTATACAGTTTTGATGGAAAGTCCACGTACCTAATTTTGCAGGTGATCACCGTTTTTATTGACTTGCTGAAGTCTGATGCAGAAAAGCAAAATGCGCAAGTGGGATTCCTCGCAGTAGAAGCAGTTGTAAGTAGCCTAAACAAAATGTATTGAGTTATGTGTTTATTGGAAAGCAACATTGAGTAACATGCTGAAATATGGAGTACTCTTTGTGTTTACTGGGGGTCAGTAGATGGTTTATGGCCCAATTTCTGGCAATGAATATTTATAATTTTGTGTTTTGAAGATGTTCTGTTTATTTATGTCACATTGAATGAAAAATAAACTGTTATATGTCGTCCTATTGGGGGCCAGTAGGCATATTATTGCCCCCCAGTAATGTGTCTACTACTCCCACTGAACAAGCAAACCTTGAATCAGATTCAATGATAACTTTTATTGTTAACTTGAATTAACTTGGTTACGTTTTGTATACAGTACTATGCTATAAAGTATGAACAGACCAAAGAACAAGACGAGGACACTCGACCTTTTGAGTGTGGTGTCGAGACAATGATTTATGAATCCCTGTGGTTAGTCTTCCGATTCAAAAAGGTGCTATTACCAATTCACCACATCACAAGCATGCACTACACCTTGCTGGTAATTGACAATGAAAAAAGGAGCTTCAGTCATATGAATTCATTGAGGCCACCAGTAGATGAATTCAACAATGAGGAGAAGTACCACCTGAATGCAGCAAGAGTGGTATGTAGTAATTACACAAATTCAGTTTTATCTTTTCAATATTGTTGGCATGCTTTTGTGGAACTAAAATTCTATATCTGCAAAAAACAGGTAAAGCACATAAAGAAATTCATCCATGCTGTGAACTTGACTAAGATGAGAATGCCGGGAGAAAGCCAAGATCCAAATGTCACTCGAGAAAAATGCAAAGGCGAAGATGATAAGGAAAACCTGATTATTTTTGAAGAAGCAATGACCGAGGAGGAAAAACAAACCAGGAACTGGATCTTACAGAATACGTTGCGGAGACAGACTATGAACTCTATGAAGAGTTTGACTGCCCGCAACAGAATCCATCATCGTAAGTACATTGAAACAAACTATTTGTGATAATACTTGTGTAACATTTGTTGTTGCTGCCTACATTCCTAAACATAAATTTTTTTTAACTTCTTTACAGTGGTGATTGCGGGCCCTTTATGCTACATTACATGGAGAGCATTGTAAATGGCGTAGAACCAACCAAGGAAGGCGGGGACAACATGAGGAAAAGACTGCTTGAGAGGTTCATGCACCTAGTATTGGGAACAAAGTGAGGCATGAGATTAGATATAACATATTTAGACATGTAGTTTTCATATCCGAAGAGTAGGGATTGTAAAGTTGTCGTACTAGCCTAATCTTCAAACTATGGTGAAATGAACTGCATTATTGGATGATATAGTATATTGATGCTGACTTCAATTAGAAGCAGGCACTTTACACAAATGCTCCAAATTAGACATGTTACTACCTCATATGTCCCAATAAACCAATTACTGCCCCCCAGTATTGCCACCCATTAAGCATTAAACATGTTGGAAAATTGAACTTGTGCTATGTAAATGCAATTTGAATCATCCCAACAGTAAGAATCTGACATGTGAAAAGAAAAATGTTTATTTGAGCCTGAATATAAACAATTACTGGCCCCCAATAAACCAATTACTGCGCCCCAGTATTGCCACCCAATAAGCATTAAACATGTTGGAAAATTGAACTTGTGCTATGTAAATGTAATTTGAATCATCCCAACAGTAAGAATCTGACATGTGACAAGAAAAACGTTTATTTGAGACTGAATATAAACAATTACTGGCTCCCAATAAACCAATTACTGCCCCCCAGTATTGCCACCCAATAAGCATTAAACATGTTGGAAAATTGAACTTGTGCTATGTAAATGCAATTTGAATCATCCCAACAGTAAGAATCTGACATGTGAAAAGAAAAATGTTTATTGGAGCCTGAATATAAAAAATTACTGGCCCCCAATAAACCAATTACTGCCCCCCAGTATTGCCACCCAATAAGCATTAAACATGTTGGAAAATTGAACTTGTGCTATGTAAATTCAATTTGAATCATCCCAACAGTAAGAATCTGACATGTGAAAAGAAAAACGTTTATTTGAGCCTGAATATAAACAATTACTGGCCCCCAATAAACCAATTACTGCCCCCCAGTAGACAAAGTCAAAACCTAAAAACTCTCTACATAAACATATACTACTACTGAACGAGAGGTTCAGTGCAGCTCAACTTGTTATGAGTGCCCATTTTGCCACAACGACCACAACGAATCAGCTTCTTTTCAACCTCTCCAGCCGACTTGAACCGCTTCACCCTAGGCCTCCCGGGGGGCCTTTTCGCAAGGGGAGGTAATATACATTCAGAAGCAGAATCCGAAGAAGACATATCAACATTGGTTATCGGATGGATAGGAAAACGGTAGCTCTTCTTGAACATATCAACATGAAAGTACTTATCAATATAATCATATACATTTTCAGAAGCAGCTTGTAATGCAGCAAGGCCGTGAGGACAAGGAAAACAATTGATCTGTCATTTAACACATGAACATGCATGATCGGAAATGTTGACTACATATGAAAAGTCAGATCGAACCTCATAAACTCCCGGACTTGAATAATGGACACTGAAACGACGAGATTTCTCCATCTGCACCTTCAACCTTTCCTCCATTTTGGGAGTTAGTTCTGTGGTCCAACGTTCTGCCTCTTCCCTCCTTTTACCTACCATCTCCATTTGTTTAATTCTTGTCTGGTCCAGCATACAATAAACTGGCATCAAACGCTCAATTGCAATCCAAGAGTTAAATGATTCAGCAATCCCATTAGCCATAATTCCATATCGGCAGCTAGTATAAAATGCACGGCACCAATTTTCCACATGCAATTCAGAAAGAAAAGGGTCAATAATATCGGCACCTCCAACTGCTCTAAGCAACCGCAAATTGAAACTGTATTCCTTCTGTGTAGATGAATATGCAACCTTAAAAAACTTCTGCTTTACATCTTCTATCAATTTTGAATTACTTTTACCCCTATATTTACTGGCAAGGTTCGCCACCAAGTGCTTGTAACAAAACAGATGAGGATTACCAGCAAATACCTTATCGAAAGCGCTCAACAATCCAACAACCCGATCACTAATAAATGTGATAACTCTTCCTTGAGGTTCAAGCAGACTCTTCAAATGCTTGAAAAAGAATGTCCAGTTTGCATCTGTCTCAGAATCACAAAAACATATGGCTAGAGGATAGAAACCTGCATAAACCATATCACAGTAAAATCAGTCACTGGGGGCCAATAATGTTGTTATTGCATGGCAGGACACTATCACAACGTCGCACAGCAATGTAAAAATGATATCTATCACAATGACAGAAGCTAAAACAAGAAATATTAAGCACACTGATGAAACTATAACAAAAGCCAATATTACTGGGGGCCAAGAAAAAATTTATGGGGGGGCAATAAACAATACAGTTACCTTGATTCCCATTCCTTCCAGTTGCAGAAAGAATCTGCCCCTTGTAAATGCTTTTACCAAACGTTCCATCAACATACAACACTGGCAAACAGAATTGGAAGCCTTCTACACAACCTCCGTAAGCTACGAAAAGCCTCTGAAAACGATTTGTAGATGGTTCAACCTCCAACACAAAAGAAGAGTCGGGGTTACTCTGCAAAACAGCTTCCTTATACCAAGATAACTTGCTGAACGTATCTGCATCAGAACCATAAATCGCTTCCTTGGCCCGATGCTTTGCTTTCAAGGCAACCTTGTAGGAAATATCAAACCCATATGTTGATTTAAACTTGCTCATAATCTCTCTTGGCTTCAATGAAAGATTAAAGCTAACATTAGCAGCAATGCAAGTCTTGACAACCTTGGATCCCAGAAGCTTGTGTTTTTTAGTCCTAACTACACCCTTGCAAGTGTGAGTATTATTCAACTCTGTGATATAAAGGCAACCATTGGCAGATGATGAAAAAGCACGAAGATGCCAGTCACAACCTTCAGTTCCAACATTTGAACAGACTGCATGAATACGGTCCAAATCATTTCTCTGGAATACAAACTCGAAACCAACTGCAATTGCATACTTCCTGAGCTTTTCACGGAGCTCAGCAGCTCCATGAAACTTATCCCCGACATTATGAATATAAGAACTACACTCATCAGACAAATACGTCTTGTGAACTTCAGTCCTGAATGCATCACCCAAATAATCATCTTCATCAACAACTTCCGAACCACTATCCACCGAACAGTTTCTCCTACAACCTCCCCCAATCTTTAAAACTGAAATATCGACACACTCTAGCCTATGTATTCTAGCAGAGCAAAACAGCATCTGGAAATCACGATCATTACGTAGAAAACAGACTTCACAACCTGGAACTGAATACTGAAGCTCAGCAATATCAGTTGGGAAAAACTGGAATGTACCGAAAATGTCTTCATACAACTCAGAGTAGCTCATGCATTGATTCAAATGAATCATATAACCTTTGCCAGAGTAAAGGCACCTAGCAACCAGAGGATCAGCCATAGACCTGCGAAGAAAACACAGGCAAACGAATCTATTATTAAACTTAAAACACATATTACTGCCCCCCAATAAACTGAATACTGCCCCCCAATAATGTAATCAAACCTACCAACACGAAGTAGAAGCAGTACCAAACAACTTTTAAAATCATGAAAAGGATAAAAAAAAAAAAAAACAACAATTACAACGACTTAATAACACATAAAAACATTACTGCCCCCCAATAGACTAAATACTGGTCCCAGTAATATAGTCAAAACAGCCATAAAAAATTTGTAAGAGGTAATAAATTGCAATGCATTCAAATAAAGCATCAGTAAGCAACAATTATAGATACTAAAATATTGTTGAACAACATTATTGGCCCCCACTAGAAATATTACTGCCTCCCAAGAATATAATCAGAACTACCGCAACACTTCGGAAACAGCTCAAACCCAAAATCCAACATGAATTCACCAAAAGAAACACGAAATTAATACAGAAACTCAAAACTAACACAATGCACTCAAAAACACCTGGAAGTTCAAAATCAAAATTACAAAAAAAATTCATAACCAAAACAAACACCTGGAAGCTCTGATTCAGAAAAATCAATTCGAAAATAAGACAACAATTCGTACAAAAAAATTCCTAAAATCAAACATATTAAACAGAGCTAACAGCCAAACGGATTAGATAGAGGTAAAGAAACAAAAGCAAACCGCAGTGGAGGAACACAAAGAGCATCTGGATCACGATCCATGTGAAAATCATAGCAGAATTTCTCTCTCTATGAATCGCAGAACTTCTACCACCAGCTCTAAATATAAATTGCAGAAGCTTCTCACACATCGAAATAGCCGTATAGCTTCACAAACCGGAACCAGGGAGCTTCTCTCTCCTATCTATATAAATCGCACAGCTCCTCTCTCTCTCTAAAATGATAGAGCTCCACACTCAAAACCCAGGGGGCTTCTCTCTCTACAGATACAGCCGAACCTCTCTCTCTAAAATCGGAGAGCTTCGCTCCCTAAATCACGTTTCTGTTACGATTTCAAAACATTTCAGTTATAGAGGGGCAAAAGTGTCCAGAAAATTGAATAAAACAGCCGCGTGTAGAAAAAGTTGGGTAATTGGGGTTTAAAAATGAAAACTGATGATTAAGTGGGCAATCTCTTAGAGTGTTTGGGTAAATGGGGTTAAATGTCCCAGAAATTGGGTAAATGATCATTTATGATTTTTTTTTTTTGGGAAAATAATATTCTCCTAGTATGTTATTCTCTCAAATTCATTTTTATTCAATAAAAAATTATTTCAAATCATTTTCTTTTGCAGTTATCTATTTAACAACTCAATATGTTATTCTCTCAAATTCATTTTTATTAAATAAAAAATTATTTCAAATCATTTTCTTTTGCAGTTATCTATTTAACAACTCAATAAAATATTAGCTTTGCAATAAAATCTCTTATCACTTTAGTTAAGAAAATGAAACTTTCCAGCCCACTCAAGTTTAAATCTTGAATCCGCCACCGGACAAAAAGAAAATGAAAAGTAGCACCCACATGGTACGTTGGCTCCACCTTTCATATTTTCAGAGTGCATTAATAGAGCCATAGAGGTAACTACTAAGAAGCATCTTTGCATATAGAAGAACATTTGTTTTCCATCCACTGGTAAGAAGATTAATTTCACCAATTTGTGTGCGTGTGTGTGTGTGAGAGAGAGAGAGAGAGAGAGAGAGAGAGAGAGAAGATCAGAAATATGGCTGAAGGTGTTGTTACTGTTGTGGCTCAAGGGATCAAGCCCCTGGGAGATTTCATCATTCAGCAAGCGAAGTTCTTGAGTGGAGTAAGCTACCAAGTTGAGCTGGCACAAGTTGAACTTCAATTGATCCGGGGCTTCCTCAGAGATGCAGACGCAAGACAAGGAGACGAAGAAGTAGTACGCATTTGGGTTAAATTGATTAGAGATGCTGCTTATGACTTGGAGGATGTTATTGAATCTTTTGCCTTGAAAGTGGCTTCCAGGAGGAGAGGAGGTACGGTGAAGATTTCTCTCAAAAGGTTTGCCAGCATCTTTAATGAAGGAGTTAATCGATACAAGATTGGTTCCGAAATTGAGGATATTATGACCAAACTTTCTCATCTGAGGTCGAGTTTGCAAAGTTATAACATCAGGCAAATAAGTGGGGGTGATGGTGTCGCTACTTCTTTTAAGAGGCAACTAGACCGGCGGCTAACATATGCTCATGAAGTTGAAAGTCATACTGTTGGCTTAGAGGAAAACACAGATATACTGGTGAAGGAGTTGGTGGGAAAAGGAAAGCGTCACCGTGTTGTTTCTATTTGGGGGATGGGCGGCTCTGGAAAAACCACTCTTGCAAAACAGGTTTTTCTTCAAAATGAAGTTAAGCGTCATTTTGGTTGTTTTGCTTGGGTCTGTATATCTCAACAATGGGAAGGAAAGGTTGTATTGGAAGAGATTTTAATTAAACTCACTTCCCCAACAACAGAGAAAAGGAAAGAAATTTCCAAAATGAAAAAGGATGAAATAGCGAGGGAGGTCTGTAGTATCCAACGAGAAAAGAGATGTCTGGTCGTCCTTGATGACATATGGACTCAAGAGGCTTGGCATTCGATAAAAGCTGGATTCCCAATCAATGAGGAAACAGAGAGCCGGATATTACTCACTACTCGCAAGAAAGAAGTTGCCTTGCTTGCATCCAAAAATGATCATCTCCACCAACCTCTACCACTAGATGACAATCAAAGCTGGGAACTGTTTGAAAACATAGCGATGTGTGGAAGCGACAAAACAGGTATTTTTGTTTTCAGCCAACGAATGCATATTTATCTGTACTTTTCTAGCCCCAGGAAGTTTTGCATTCCATAGAACACCGTACGTAGTTTTTTCATATATATGCAATTGTTTGTAACTTTTTGTTTCAACAGATCATATGCATGTTCTAAATGTTATAAATTATATACAAGAACAGCAATATTATATGTTCTAGCAGATGATGACATTCTATCTACTCAGAAGTAGGTATTGGAAAGAAAGACTATAAAAAGGCCTCTTTCGTTTGTTCTTCAAGAACATGATATCGATCAAAAATGATTTATTTATATGAAAGATTCTTGACTGCAATAACTTTTACTTTGACATATAATGTTACCACTGTCAATAAATCTGTTTTCAGTAATGACTAAATCTCTCTTACTGTAGTACTGTTTCTTTTCTTTTCCAGACTTGGAAATTTATGCAAAGAAGAGAGAATTAGGAAAGAAGATGCTTGTACATTGTTCAGGTTTACCATTAGCCATCAATGTGCTCGCTGGTCTTCTTAGTAGACGAGAGACGGTTGATGAGTGGGACACAATACTTAGAAATGTTGATGTATACATAATGAGAGGCACAAATGTCCTTGAAAGAGAACAGACAAGTCAGGAGTGTGGTGTTTCAGGTGTCTTGGCTTTGAGTTATGATGACTTACCATCTCACTTAAAACTATGCTTTTTGTATTTAGCCCAATTTCCTGAGGATCATGAGATACGGGTAAAAAGACTTGTTCAATTATGGATTGCAGAAGGGTTTATAACTTCAACGTCAGAAATGCATGTTTCAGTGGAAATTTTGGAAGAATTGTCATATAGTTGCCTAGTTGAATTGGTGGAAAGATCTATGGTTCAAGTTGTAGAATATGGTTTAAGTGGGCAGGTGAAAACTTGTCGTCTCCATGATTTTATGCGAGACTTGTGCTTGCAAAAGGCAGAAGAGGAGAATTTTCTCCGAATTATTAACTTTTCTGCGGGATTGGTATCTAAGACAGCACTAATTGGCAAGGTTCGAAGACTTGCCCTCTATTTGGACAAAAATGTAAAATATGATTTTTGTATAGATGGAAGAGATGAGCACATTAGGTCTCTATTATACTTTACCCCAAAAGGGTTTGACCAAAAGTGGAACAAAAAAGTAATGCGATCAGTATTCAATGACTTCAAATTGCTTAGAGTTCTTAAGTTTGAAAATATAGAGAGAGAATTTCAGTTACCGAAAACGATTGGGAATCTAGTCCACTTGAGGTTTCTGAGTCTGAAGCATAGTGCATATCGTGGGTTGCCATCATCTGTATCTAATCTGGTACTTTTGCAAACTCTAGATCTGCGGTATAATTATTTATATGAAGGATCTTGTTTTGGTCGGGAGTGGGCGACCAGAATTAGAAATGTGTTTTGGAATATGGAGCAACTGAGGCATTTATATTTACCTTGGCGTCACTATATAAGTGAACAGAAACTCTCATTTGCCAGGCTGTGCAAATTGCAGACGTTGGGTGATCTTCCAATTGAGAAATGTGATTTGAATGATCTTGTTCAGTTAACCAATCTGAAGAAAATATCCATAATTGTATCACAGCCTAGTCACTTGGAAAAGTTCAAGAACATGTTGATATCACGAAATGTAACATACGAGCATCTTCGATCGCTATCTTTGAAGCTCAACCAAGATGATAATGAGGATATAGCACGAGATATAGTATTAAGGTGTCCTCATATATACAAGCTGCGACTGGTTGGGAAAATGACGGAGTTTCCAGTAGAGCTCCTGGGCTATCCAAACCTCACCAAGATAACGTTGGTTAGTACAGAACTGAGGTGTGACCAGATAGAAATACTGAAGATGCTGCCCAATTTAAGGGTGCTTTACCTGGGTAGTAATGCTTTCAATACAAGAACAATGGTTTTCTCCCCAGGAGGTTTTCCTCATCTGGAATTTCTTACCCTTAGTGCTTTGTTTATGTTGAACGAGTGGAGGGTGGAGAAAGAAGCCATGCCTAGTCTTCAGAGATTGCATATTGAATGGTGCCTACAATTATGGGAAGTACCAGATGGGCTTCAGCATACTACTACCCTCAAGGAATTAACAATCAACGTGATGACCAGTAGATTCTGCAGTAGGGTTGGGGAAGGAGGAGAGGATTTCTACAAAATTAAACATGTGCCTTCTATTATAATCACAAATATTCAACCCGACTACAAGAAAGACAAGGAGCCAGAAATGGAGGAAGCAGCAGGTGCATCTCGAGTAGTTGCTAATGACTATGAGGAATCAACTATGGACGGTATGTGACTAATTGACTCTGTCCGTTTTATAATAGCATAGCCTCATATATTGTGATCAAATTAATATTTTTATTAATTAAATTTTTTACTTTTATTCCTGGTGTATGGTGATGTATCTTGATTATGAATAGCTCCTCCGCCTCCTGAAGAAAAAACAGAGGAAATACAAGCTGCATCCACTCCTTAATTAGTTAAATCCACAAGTTCGACTTTATATATGGTCAGTCTTTTCTCCCAGTCCCTGATAACACCCACATATATATAGCTCTTTGTGTTTCACATAGAATCAGACTAATGTGATGTATATATCTGGTGTATTACTCGTTGCAGCTATTACAGCAGATGTGAACAAGGCTATACGCTGTATGCAGTGCTAGATGTCCCAGCTTTGTACATAATTGTAAATTGTAATCCGTCCAACAACCTACTTTCTTCGCAGATTGATCACCCTTTCATTTTCAGAACTTCCAGATTAGTTCACCTATAAGCTGTAAGCAAAATAAAAATTGTTATTCCATTGTACCAGTAGCCAGTTCTCTTTATTGTGGCCTGTGTTCAATATCTGGGATGGTGAATATTATTGGGTAAAAGGAGAATATCACAAATGGTCACGAACTTTGACTTGTTTGACACTTTAGTCACTAACTTTTCAAATATATCATTTTAGTCATTCAAGTTTAACTCCAACATTCACTTTAGTCATTACCATTAAATTCTTTGTTACACTGTTAATGTTGAGGGTATTTTGGTTGAATCACCGAAAAACACTGTTGATTTACTTCTTCCTTTCTTTTTTGAGTTTTTTCATTTTAATTTTTTCTTTGAACAAATGTTCAGATTTCTTTCTATTTCAGAGTTTAAGATATCATTATGATACATCAAGAATGCTAGAGTTTGAAGCTCTGGGACGATTGTGGTCTTATAATACCATTTCTCATATTCTAATCCATTTTTGGATATATGGATTTCCTAATGTTCGGATATCTTCCTCTGATCTTCTTCTCCATTAATAGATGCATCATTCATCAAGATCTTTTATTCTTCTACAGTTTGACTGCTGCCCAGAAAGCAAAAGAAGAACAGCAACAAAAAAAAAAGGGTTCTTTCCAGAAAATAGAGGGGTTTTCAAGTCATGGGTAAAAGAGAAGAGGATTGAGACATTCATTATCAAGAAAAATAAAAGCAACCAATTGAATTCAATAACACTTGGTCATGAATTCAATTGAACCTGCACAATCCGTCAACTCACTACCAATCAAAGACTGTGAACAATACAAACACAACCCAATCTTAACATGAAAATCATGTTCTTCTCCTCATCCATATATATTTCTAAACTCTGCATCCCGAATTGAAAGGCGAACCTCAAAATCAGTACTTTCTTCTTCAGCCTCAGCAAGCACTATCAATTTCCCATCAAATTTGTTACCGGAGCCGCTTCGAACCCCCACCGGCCTCCCCCAACCAAAGTCATTCACTCATTCCGTCCCAGTCGCACTCGTGGCAGAGGACCAAGTTGTCGGTGGAGCACCGAAAGGCGACGGCGTTGGAGGCGCAGTCGTCGCAGATCTGGGAAATTAATGTTGATGATGGACTTCTAAATAAAATACCAAAATTTTATGCCCATATTAAGGCAATGAACAAGATCTGGAAATACTCATTGACAAGCCACAAAAGAAAAAAAACGGTACATTGATAAGCAAAATCGAGATTCTGAGATTCAAATAGGAGAGAGGGAATCAATCATATCAGCCATGGTTTTTCTTCTTTCCAAAAAAAGCTCAAAGTCGACTAGCCCAAAATAGTTCAATGATATCAAATTATCAATCATATTTTAGAAGTTTTTTATTTTTTATTTTTATAAATAAAAGATAGTGATTAGACAAATATGCCCTCAAATTAATGACTTGCAATGGTAAATCTAATGGCAGTGACTAAAGTAATAGACGATGTGTAAGTTGAGTGACTAAAGTGATATTTTTAAAAGTTGAGTGACTAAAGTGTCGAACATGTCATAGTTCAGTGATCATTTGTGATATTCTCCCATTGGGTAAATACTACATAGTAACAAAACGAGGCAAAATTAAGCTATATTCTTTGGGCTTTATCAGATAGCCAAGCCGAACAGCCCGCCTTTAATTCTTCCCCACCCAAGAATCCCCAATTCCCCTTTCTCTTTCCTCAGTCTTTCTTCCCCGACTCACTTTACACAGACCGTAGTCTTTTTTTTTTTTTTCCTGAATTATGCTTTCTTTCATGACCTAGGGTTTCAAATTAGGTTTGAATACGTTTCTTATTTATCCTCCGAATTTGATTTTTACGATATAATTAGTTCTCTAGGTTTTGGTTTAGAGTGAGTTATGGGTTTTATAATCTTGATGGATTTAACTGAAGAAAAATTACAAGGCTTTATAAAGCTCGAAAAACAGTGATGCAAATACTGAAATATCGGGACTACGTAATTTCAAATTGTGATATCAACATTACATTGTCACAGTTGAAGAACAAATACGAAGAGAACATGAAAAGAGAAGATGTGCTACATGTATTAAATTTAAATGCTGAAATTATAACAACTTCAAACTATGCATTTATCATCAGCCGTCAGATACATTTGTTCCTTACAGTGAGCAACTCTGTAAAAATATTATTACAACACCAATCTTGTTGTTTTAAGCAACTCCAATATTGTACTAGACTACTAATCATCACCCCTATAATTAAATAGATGTACGTGTATCTACTAGCTAGCTAAATTTGTAGCAGCTACAATGGATCTTCCTGCACGCTTCAGTAAAAGGAATACTTAATTGTTTACTCGTTCTCTCTGTTTTGGTTGAATGAGCTTTTACAATATACATTTCACCTGGAAGCTGGAACACTACCTTTCCATGACATAACAACATTACCTAGCCAACCTATTCCCTACCCGCGGAAACTGCCAACCTATTCCATGACTACTTAGACATGGAGGAGTGGAGTTCTTATATTTCTCTTTCCAGATATGATATATACTAGCATGTTCTAGCATTCATAGCTACAGTATGAAATACAATGATTAATGATCAGTGTGATTATATGTCACTTTGATATTTTTCATATATATAATTCAACTAAAATTATTATATTGACAACAAAGTTTTCATATTCTTTTAACATTATTTACACTAGCCTTATACCCGTATAATGCACATATTATTGTTGAAAGAGAGAGAATGTAAAAGTTTCATGTTCATGGGGAAAAGTTCGGTAGAGATTTGAAGATCTTCTCAGCTACTTTGCTGATTGGAGTAAGAGTGAAGGCTACATACTTTTAAGATTACGTGGGGATGTACTTCCTATCTGTTACGGATTCAGTCCAGCTGACCAAGTTCATTGATTGATTCCGTCTTATCCAGATCCACCTTGAGGAATTCTCCAAATAGGTTGGGCTGCCTCTCTTGGTCTATTTCTTAACTACAACCCTATTTCGCCTTACCCAGATCTGCTCGAGGGGATTTCACATCAAGGAATTTCCTAAAGAGATTACGCTACTTCTTTCTCAGCCCATTACTTGACTAGAAACCTTTCTTAACATTTTACACCCTATATTTCATTGTCATCCACTTCTTCTGTTAAAGAATGGCAAAAAAGTGAACAGTGAAAATCAATTAACTTGATTTTAGCAAACTCTGTTAATTTATTACAGGAGATTGCAGCAATTCCTATGATCAATTGTAGAATTGTAATCGTGTCTAGATGTTTCATTGCTTGTTTCTAATACGTAGGCAATCAAGTCAACTATTGGCTTTAATGTGGAATCTTGTCTTTCAATCTCATGTATCAGTTGTATGTAATTCTGTACAATTCATTGAGGAATGTAATTAATACGATTTAGCCATTTAGGCCGTGTTTGTTAGGGGGGATTGTGTTACCCCGGCTTAATTTCTTTTAAAGTCCTCCACTCTTCAAGCCAGGTTATGCTATAGAGTGCCTTGACCCATGTTTGGTGCCAGCAGGATTAAATATAGTACCAACCTGCAAAACCTTCAACACCAGCAAAGCTCCAAAACAAGTAAAGCTTCAACACCACCAACCTGCAAAACCTTCAACACCCAGACACAAACCCCATTGCATTGTATTCTATACACTCTCTCTTCTCTCTCTGTCAATGTAAACAACAAAAATAATTGCCAGAAGAAAACACACAAAGCAGTTGAGCACACACCTTCCAACCCCCAACAATGTTTCATGACTTTCTGGGTATGAAGCCTTCAACACCAGCAAAGCTCCAAAACCAGCAAAGCTTCAACACCACCAACCTGCAAAACCAGCATAGCTCCGAACGGTGACCTGATCAGAAGGGAAGAGTAGATCGAGTGAGAGTGGCTTCCACAATCCCATAGTTTTTGGTGGGTTTGTGGAAGACGGTGTCCGGGTGGTTTTTAGGACTGTGGAGTCTCATTAAAAATAGTCCCCTTGCTGCCAAACATGGGATAACTGGGATTGGACTATATAAGAATGTCCAATCCAGTCCAATCCTGTGTAACAAACATCACCTTAGTGTTCGGGTGTACATTTTAAAATGAGTTCCTAGTCATGAAATGGGCCGAAGTAGAAGTAGTCTGACCTATTCAAGAAATTCCCTCGAGGTATAATCTACTTTAAGTGGATCTAGATAAGATGGAATCAGGTTCTAGTATAAAAAAGGATCGACAGGTGGCCCAACCTATTTCATAAAATATTCAAGGTGAAATCCTCAAGACAGATCTGGATAATGCATAATTAGATTCTAGTCAAGCAATGTGCGAGAGGGAGGCAGCCCAACCAAATTTCTGTAAGGTGGATTAATTGAATAAGGCGTAACCGATCAGGTTGACCAAATTCGTAGCAAGCTAGTAGCAAGCACTCCCCCACTTCATCTTCATTTTAAGAGTAGCATTATGAACCATAATTTGTGGAAGTTGCACACCAATCAACCCTTACTCACTTATTTCTTACAAATTAAGTACTCACTGATTTAGGTATTGAATAGTCTTTTGCAGGTATCCCCCACATTAACTTGGCAGCGCTGATCGAAATCCCAAGCTTATAGCAAGAACCTCTTGATCAAGAAGCCTTTGCTCTTACTCTAGTTAGAAAAGTAGTTGATCAAACTACACATACATGCATCACAGTGTAGTCAATTGCAGAAGTTGAAGGACATAATGATATCAAGAAGCATAACATTTAAGCATGTTCGGTCTCTATTTCTGAGGGTAAGACATTTTGTGATCGGTGAGCTGAGACTGCTGGAGAAATGACAAAACTACGAGAAGAGCTCTTGAGCTATCCAAATCTCATCAAGATAACGCTGAAAGGAACAAAACTGAAGGGCAACCAGATAAAAATATCAAAGAATCCAGGTGCCTGTCTTAAGGAGTTAAGGATGCTTTTTCTCAGCTGTGACTCGTTTGAAAAATCATTGGTTTTCTCTTTCTCCCAAGGAGGCTTTCGTCATCTTGAACTACTTTTTGTTGAATGGTTGAAATTACAAGAGTGGTCGGTGGAGAAAGGTGTAAGATGTGAACTGAACAACAAGTATATTTACATGAATAAAAATCAACAATGACAAATATAGGATTGATATAGTATTCTAATCCTAAGTTAGGATGTGTAAATCATTGCAATCCTATAACACAATAAGCATATATATATATATATATATATATATATATCACTACTAAAAAAAACTCCAAATGCAACGGCAAATTGTGATTTTGCTATAGCAAATACTTTTCGCAACGGCAAATTAAGCTTTTGCGACGGAAATGTCAACGTTGCAATAGGTGGCGTCACAAGATCCATTTGCGACGGTAAATTTCCGTTGCAAAAAGTATTTGCGACGGAAACTATTGCCGTCGTAAAGGCTAATTTAGTTGCGACGGATACTTTGCAGTTGTAAAAACATATTTAATTATAAAAAAAAAATCTGGTGTGAATTTCACACCAAAGCTAGTACCGTACTGCAAAAATTATAAGGTGAAAATGTTAAAATAGCATATGAACTAATTTCAATTACAAACCAACAATCACAATTGTAAGACCAACCAAAGGTTTTGCAAAATTACAAGCATCAAAATACCTAAAACTACCAAGTTTCTTGTTGAAATTAAGAGTTACACCCAAAAACAATTGGAAGGAGACCTTGGGTTGCCCAGGAACAATCCTATCAGCTTCTTCTTCATTCACTGATCCATGACTTGTGCTTTTGAACAGCCCCACAAGCAAAATAGAGACATATCCTCAATAACCTAACCCACAAATAGCAGATAACAAGTAAATACCAAAGAGAGAAATTAACTTTTGTAACCATAGATAAAACTTATGATTGAGAAGCATACATGTTTTATAGTGAAGTGGGAATGAGAAAGAGCATGAACCTTAAAGCAAAGTTTCTTGAACAACATTTCTGCCTGATCAAAGATATAGACCCCTCTAATAAATCATCAGTTTTATGAACACAGAAGGATGTACGCATGACAAAACCTTAAAAGATACTCATGCAAGGAGACTAAAATCATAGCAGAGATAGAAATAACAGCAATAAAAAACATGCATCTGATTCTTATACTTGTCTTTGGATGGCAATGGGCCAGAATCTGCACTCATCTTTTGAAGATACTATTTATGCAAAAGGTTGATAACAATAACTACTCAATTAGAGAAACGAAATGAACCATTTGCTAGTGCTAGTAATTATATAGAAGACAAATAAATAAGCAACCAAAGTAATTCTTGGCCACAAGAATGAACCATTTGCACATGAAGTGTACAAGAAGAATATCAAGGAATGTAATACACTGAAAAAAGAAGAAGCAGAGCAGGGCATATGGGGGCATGGACAGCTCTCTATGATATGATTTCTAATGATTGCAAGAGTGCTGAAATTTTAAATTTTATATTGGCATAAACCTACATATTTCAGATCCAATAACATTGACTTGTAGCCAACAAAAAAAACAAGTTGGATTCTTTACACACCCACATATGAATTCTAAATCCAGGCATTAAAATCCAATTCCATTCAACAAATGCAGAATCCAAAATTCAAGATACAAATGTAAACCCAGAAGATAGGAAACAAGAAAGTTACAAAGTCAGATCAGAAAAAAGAAGTCAAATGTGTAAGAAGGATCACTCACTCTGGAGGGAGCTGACACAAGGAAAGGAGAATGGAAGTGTCTCTGAAAGTTGTAGAGAAGAAACCACATTTTGGGTGTACATTCAGTTTCAATTAATTTCTCAACAATTTGGGTGGTAGTGGCAGTGGGAGTGGCCATGTCTTATGATATGTCTGTGTGATCTGCTGCTTGTCTTGTTCACCTAAAATGACAAAGATAAAATGACCCTATAGCATGAAGATAATATTTTTCAACTATCTAATCAATCATACTTAATTGCAGTTCAATCATCAAGCATTTTACAAGATTTGACGATTATTGTCAGATTCAATCAGAGACAGAATTGGACTTCACAAATTGAATCAAATTCATTCTAATTGATCTCTAAATTCAAATCAAAATTTTCGGTCTTAAATAGAAACTCCAGAAGAATATCTCATTAACAAGTAAACTTCTTACCCAGAACTGGAGCTTCAGGTGCCAGAATCGACACTTCTTAAGAACCCCAGAAAAATCATAATGAAAGAAAACAAAAATACATAATAAACTACCACCCACGAATCGATTTCAATTTTCACCAGCTACAATTATGGCCAATTCAACTGCGAACCTTATTCCTACCCAATTCTAATCAGTATCCCAAAATGCATAAGAACAAAAATCAACAAATACACAATTCCAAATCAAACGAGATTAGTAGAAGCACTAGCTAAAGCGTACCGTCCTCATCCTCATCCTCCTCTTGCTCCTCATCTGAATCGACTATAGCTTCGAGATCGAGAAAATCCACTTGAGGGCCTCTTTTTGCTTTGCTTACGACTCCCACTGCCGTCGCCACGATAGGGGCCATATTCATCATTGTCGTCATCGTCCTCTTCCTCCTCGTCATCCTCCTCGGCCACGTCATCAATGAAGCTTGATCTGCTCCGCTTCTCACCAAATCTCTCTCTTCAATGGAGGCCGAGGATCGCTAGGTTAGGGTGAATAAAGCGAGAGAGAGAGAGAGAGAGAGAGAGAGAGAGAGAGAGAGAGAGAGGAAGTGGCATGAATGAAAATCAATTTTGGTCTAGATCTAAAGGATTGAATATTTTTTTTTTTTAATTATACAAGTGACGGCGTGACTATGCTGTCGCAATAGATGTATAATTAATAATTATGCGACGGTAAAGTTACGTCCGTTGCAAAAACTCTCCGAGATGCAACGGTAAAATAGCTGTAGCACATACCGTCGCAAAAGCTGACTTTTCGCAACGGAAAACTTTTCCGTCGCAATTGAAGTTTTTTTTAGTAGTGATATATATATAAATACGAAAATCCTGCAATGAATGAAAGAAGGACACGTGTACAAAATAATATATTTTTTTTATTAATGAATTTGAGGGTTACAATCTCTGTACATGCTCTTTCACAAGAATCTCCTCTGATTCGATTTCCGACGTTGATTTGATCCAACGGTGGCGGGCACTTGATCTTGAATTGAACGTTTGTAGTGTGAACTTCTTGTTATGTAGATGCTCTTTCACAAGAATCTCCTCTGATTCGATCTCCGATGTTGATTTGATCCAAGGGTGGCGAGCACTTGATCTTGAATCGAACGGTTGTAGTGTGAACTTCTTGTTATGTTAACGATTTGAGGAAGACGATTGACCAAGGGCTGTAGAGGCTTGATCTTGATCGGATTTAGGCCACGAGTGGTGTCACGTCGTGGGCGTTCTTCGGCTTTGGTAGGGGATGAACCAGCACGTGTGTTTGGTGCTTGTTGATTCTCCACGAGCTTGATGAAGAACTTGTAGAGAATTTACTTTGTTGACGATTTGAAGACGACGGATGATCAAGGGCTGAAGAGGCTTGATCTTGATCAGACCTGAACCACGAGAGGTGTCACGTGGCTAGTATGGCTTTGATGGCGGATGAATCGGCATGTTTGCTTGGTGCTTGTTAATTTTCCGCGAGTTTGACGAGTACTTCTGAGCTTGCAGGTGATTTCCCTTGTTTGTCTGAAGTCAGTGAGGTGAAGAGATTGGCTATTTGGCATCTTGATGGTTCTTCACGAGTTTGAGAGACTTCTGAGCTTTGAAGAGGTTTCTTCCGTCTACTTGCGTCTGTTTGTCGTCCTCCCTTCTCTTGATTTGAGAAGGGGTATTTATAATGTCGAAGTCTCCCTCAATTTGGATTGCATTGATGACATAGCATTAATCACATTCCGTAAATATGTAATTAAATCAATCAGTTTTAATTCGTTGATTTAATTACCTTTTATTTAAGGAATATGCCAATCAAATATGATTTGATTTAATACTTGATTTCAATCAGAATTAAACAATTTAATTTGATTGATATTTGAATTTAATACTTGATTTCAATCAAAATTAAACAATTTAATCTGATTGATATTTGCATTTAATACTTGATTTCAATCAGAATTAAACAATTTAATCTGATCGATATTTGTATTTGATGCTTGATTTTCATCGAGATCAATCAATTTAATACGATTGATCCGCTTTAAATGCTTAACTCGAGCAACAATCAATCAGCCATAAATTGACTCTTCCACAATTGATGCTTCCGCGTCATTCAATCGATGGATCACTCGTGTTTTGACATGTGTCATCCTCCAGCTCACATCATTTTGGTGATGTACAAGCCACGTGTACCTTTTGTATGACCCATGTGCCAACTAAGCTTGTTTAGCCAAAATTTCAAAGATTGACCGATTTATTTAATGAATTTTATTTTCATTAAATTTCTTGTGTCTACAATATATAGAGGCCCGATTACAAGCGGATGTTCTCACTGTCGCCGCTGCAGCAGCTTCCAGGAAACGCGGGGCTTGCCCGAAGGAAGCCAGAGGCATCTCAGACAGCTTCTGGGCAGCGATTGAGTTCGGAGGAGATCAAGGTTGAAGGATAGTCGTTGGCGACCTAATCTGCAACTGCAACGTTCTGGGCAGGGCTGCAACCTCTTCGCTGGCGGCTCCACCCGACTGCAGATTGGTCCGTTCGACCCCTGGCCTCCATCCGGCAAGCTGCGCCGTGCCGTCAACGCTTGATAGAGGCCAGAGGAGTGACGTCCGCTCTGGAACGGCTATATATATATATGTGTGTGTGTGTGTATATATATATATATGTGGCAATAAACGATATAAATTGAAATAAAAGACAGGGTGTGTAGAGATACTAACCAGGTTCACTGCCTCCTTTCATTGTTCTTCTCCTAGATCCACCCTTGATCTTAGATTGTTAATGGGACAATTTGATTGAGGTTTGGTGTTCTAGCATGGATCAATGAAGGCGTTGTAATCCACTTTATATCAAAAAAGCAGTTAAGGGCGCAGTTCCTTCCATCAAGGAACTGTCTTATAATTTCCTTATCTTTGCCTGATAGATTACTCTAAAGGGAAAACGTCACAAACAGTACTCCAACTTAAAGTCATTCTACACTTTGGTACCTCTTCTTCTAAATATATCACTTTGATACCTCAACTTATTATTTATGCATAAGATTCATACACGCCGTTAATAACACCGTTAACTCAAGTGACATGTAGCTTTCTATCATGTGTATTTTCGTCAATTTATATTTTCCCACCAAAAATCTCATGTTATTTTCCATCTAATAAAAACTCACTCCATTAATTCATATTTATTTTTATTAAAAAACAGAAACACAACAAAAACAATTGCTACATCTTTCTTCGTTGCCAATGAAACCAAATAACCATGGATCTATATTTAAAGAGTAAGCAAATAACTACAACAACCATAAATACTAAAAGTTTCAAGAAATTTCTACAACTCTACTGGAGACAATCTGCTATGATTGGTATTGAAATTGATTATATATAATGAATTGAACAAGCATTTTTCCTTCTTTGTCTGAAGAGTTCTTCAATTAAAAGGGGAAAGACTCAAACCCTAAACTTGAAAGAAAACTAGTATCTACCCAACAAATTACATTTGAAGAGCTAAAATAAGATGACATAGAATCAACAATTAATAAAGCTAGTAGACAATTTGCTCTTATCCAAATCAATCTCTACTTGTGAATTAGCAGGCTGAAAACGATAAATCTCTCACCTCTTCTCATTTTAATTATTATGTTTCTTGGGATCATAACAATAAGTCAAAATTTCCAGTACAATAACCTAAATTGATATTCCATAAACCCAAATATAATATTTTCCTTGATGACAGATTTATTTTCAGCAAAAAGAAAGGAAATTTAGATCATCTCCCATGGAATTTTTGGTGGAAAAACATAAATTGACGAAATACTCTAAGCAAAAGGCTACATAACACTTTTGTACCAAAAAAAGCTACATAACACTTGAGTTAACGGTGTTATTAACGGCGTGTATGAATCTTATGCATACATAATAAGTTGAGGTATCAAAGTGATATATTTAGAAGATGAGGTACCAAAATGTAGAATGACTTTAAATTGGGGTACTGTTTGTGACTTTTTCCCTACTCTAAATAACCATACTATTTGAATTTAAATTCAAATTAGATTACATTAATAAAACTATTTTAGATTACAAGTTTTATTAATACACTGATGTTATAAAATGAACTATAAAACTCCTTACAATGTTAGCTTAAGTGAAAACGCCGATGTCTAGTTCAATAAGGTCTTACAAAAGAAGCCATGCCTAGACTCTGCAGTTTGCGGATTACACGTTGCTCAGAATTGAAGGGAGATCAGAGGGGCTTCAACGTATTACTAGGCTCAAGGAGTTGACAATCGAGTGGATGCCCAGCACATTTTGTAGTAGGGTGCAGAAGGAGGAGAGGATTTCTACAAAATCAAACGTGTTCCTTCTCTTATAATCACATAGGTTAGAAACTCCAAGAAAGACAAGGAGTCAGAAATGGAGGAAGTTGCACGTGCATTTCAAGTAGTTGCGAGTTCAACTACTTGAACCGCATTGTGCGCACATTTAAATTGGACCGGATGTAAGGACCTTTCCTCACCTAATAAGGTAGCTTGTTTTACATTCTTTGGGCTTTGCTTTCGTCTTTCCCAGCCTTAAATATTTCTTCACACCTTCTCTTCCTCTCTATTCCTTCTTCAGCCGTGAGTTCTGTTTCCTCCTTCCTCTGCCCTTCTTCCCCTCACTGCTCCACACAGACTCGGTCAGACAAGCAGGTCTCTTTCTTCCAACTTATAAATTGTGTTCCTCAACTAGGTTTTCAAATTTGGTTTGAATACACTTCTAGTTTGTCATCTAATTTAGAGTTTTTTTTTTTTGTTTAATCAGTATTCTAGGGAATTTCATTTAGAGTGAGTTATGTTTACATCATCATCTCTAATAAGCTAGAGTATTCATACTGGATTTTTTTCTTCAGATAAATGTGTAATAAAATTATCCATTATCTCATAAAAATTTTAGGTTGTTTGTTGTCCTTTTAACAATAGAACAGAAAAGGAGAACAATACAGACTTACAGAGGATCACGTATATGATTATTCTCATGAAAAAATGAAGTATATAATTTTCTATACGTCTTATAGTTGATCATGTAGAATGTTATGGAGAAGAAACTTTTGGTACCCTGATGTGCAAATATGGATTCTACAGTCATGAGTAACGTTCTTGCAATTTCAAACAACTAGTACACTAGTTGGGTTTTGTAATATTTCAGCAAATATATGGTTTTCTATAATAATAATAATAATAATAATAATAATAATAAATAAATAAATAAATAATAGTAAGACTTCATAAGATCATGCAGAGCATGTGTATGACTATATGAGTGTCTAATATTAATTAAAAGTGTATGAGTGTTTAGTATTAATTAAAATTTTGCGATTCAGCTCTCATGAAAGAACTACATTTTAACTAGGCCTGGGCTCGGGTCGGGCCGGGCCTGAAATTTGGTAGAACCGAGACCGAGCCCGAAATAATCGGTGCGGGCCGGTTCGGGCTTTTTCAAAAGTGGAAACCGATCCAAACCGAGCCCAAACGGGCCGGTTCGGTCTTCGGGCTTTTCGGGCCCAAAATCAAGTTTCCCAGCTCTATTGCAAAATACACACAAAATTCGGTAAGAGGCAAGGTTTGAACCCCTGACCTCTTACACAAAAGCTTTGCTCCGAACCACTGCAGCACAAGACAATCTTGTCATAATATCTCCAAAGTTTATATTTATTCTCGTTCTAGGCGCCATGAAATTTGGGGAATTTTTGATCTGGAATGGGGTCGAAAATTACTTGAACAGTATGAAGGTGGCCGAAAATTTCCAGAAACCGGCGAGCTCGATTTTCGACGTAAAAACTTCAATTTCAGGCCTCAATTCCTTCTATAGAGTTGTTAAGAACATCAAGGCGAACCCACTGGAACAAGAATCAATCAAAACGATGCACTACATCTCGAGATATCCAGATCGAAAGATTTTCGTTTCGGATCGAAAACCGACCGAGCTCCGATGAACGTGAAACCGGTCACTCTAGGTGCAATCCTCCTAGTATGATGATCAGCAGGTTGAGGGGAGTTCATGGAGCCAAGGATCGGAAGTTTTGGTGGCCGGAGCTAGGAGAAAACCGGCGTTGACTAAAATCGAGCTTAAATCGAAACAAGCTCACCGCCGCCGTTACAGGCCGCGCCGCCGTGCAAGGCCACCACATACGGGTGCGCAAGGACCATACGAAACCAATGGAAGAAGTTTGGTGAAGATTGGTGGCCTGTGGAGCAAGAACGAAGCCGGCGAAGGGAAACCCAGTTTCCGGCCGGTTCGAGCGCGGGAGAGAGAGAGTGAAGCTTCAGTTTCCGGAAATGGAAACTGGAAAATAATTTTGGAAAGTTTCCAAAAAAGGAAGCTTTATACTAAACTGGAAACTATTTCGAAAAATCATAACTAATTCATACGAACTCCGATTTTTGTGTTTCCGCATATGCACGCTATCGTATCGACGAGCACTACAACTTTCATGAAGGAAGTTTTCCCAAATTCTGTACGTATAAAAAGTCGATTTCGCGTGCCCTAATTAACGTACGTTTTTCGAACTAAAATCGTTCGAACTAATTCTACACTTCTCCAAGCTTCGTACAATCTTCCATGACCTCGAAATCATTCTACAATGTCCTCGGAAAATAAATTGGATTTTCGGGGTATTACAATGGAGCGACATGTGGCATATGCTAAATATTCGGGTCGGTTTGGGCTTTCGGGCCCTAAAAATATGAAGACCGAGACCGAACCGAAAATATGCATTCGGGTCGGGCTTCAGACCGAACCGAAAATTTCAATACTAAAACCGAACCGAATCGGGCTTTTTTCATCGGTTCGGGTCGGGTCCTCGGTCTTTCGGGTCCGGACGCCCAGCCCTAATTTTAACGGTTCACCCAAAAGAATCTCTCTGATCTTTTACTTTTTCATCTTCAACGATATTAAATCTCTCCATTACATATATCATGGTTGTAGCTTTAACATGGCTTTTCTGAAGGGAATGTTATCAGGGATTTATTCCCTGGTGACTAAAAATGAAAAGTAGGTCCAATGAGAATTTGAGATTAAATGCACCACCCCATTTTCATGACAAACCAGGCCTTTGTGGTCCGAGCCCATAACCCGGCAAGCCCAATGAAATGAAATTAAAGGCAAATGGATGCGCGCAACAATATGGTGTCGGTGACGGCAATTCATGGCTAGGTTCCTATAAGTTTCAGGGCATATCACCGTCATCAAATGAAGGTGGAGGATATGTACCAGTGAGGCCAGCTATGCAAATATACTAAAGGACGCTGGAGAAATTTTTTTTCCAGGCTCCAAGGCCTTTTTATTCCAACCAGCTAAGCTTGCTATGACTTTTGACCTGCCAGTCCAATTGGTTAGTGGTGAGATTATCGAGAAGAGTTGGAAGTGCGAGAGAGTTGAGGAGTTGCAAGTATAAATATTGTGGGGGTGGTTTTACCGGGAAACATACCCGTCAAATTTTAGAGCAAGTCCACCGGTTTCGTTTTAACTGGGCACCAGCAAGGATTGATGATGTGGTGACCAGACAGAAGGAAAATTTTGCTTCCACCGGCCCAAGCTTGACTAGCCAAGGTTTGCCTTTTCATGACCGAGGCAAGAAAAAAGGCAAGGCCGTGACCTTTTTCTTACCCAAGCTTGGCCGGCTGCCAGCTCGACCCAAAGGTATCGTGGCTGCTAGCTCGGCATAATATCTCGCATGGAGCTGCAAGCGAGGCCGAAACCCAGACCAGAAATGCAGGAAAAGTCGCCAGTGTCGAGGAATTGCGACGGAGCCGAAGTCACCCAAAAGTGCAAAATCATCAAAACCCAATCGAATTCAAAAACAAATCACATAGGCATGTACAACATGACGAGAAGATGAAGTTTCATACCACATATAAGCAAATTGGTGGCCGGAGTCTGCAGAAACTCGCCAAAAAGTTCCAAGTTTCTCACCATCGATTCTCCTCACTCGTCCCGTGCATGGACGATCAAAGACCACTGGCATAACGGTGACGACGAGGCGAAGAAGATGGTGCTCGTGCGCCGGCCAGAGGTGGCCTGACGGTGGAGCGCCGGTCGAGTTAGGGAATCAGGTCGTTGACTTTCGGTTTTGAGTTGGGAGACCTTGAAGCCTCTATACGTGATCTTGATCCTTGATCTGATCAAGGGCATTTATAACCCTGAGCTCACTCTATTTTAATGGCTAGGATGAAGCGGTGGTAAAATGGAAGGCCACGATCGCACCGCAGAAATTTTCTTTTTATTTAAATGCATTTTCATAATTTCCAAACTTCGAAAATTCATTATAAACACTTCGGGTGTCCGAAAAATTCCCCAAAAATTCCCACGAGCTTGTCGTGTCGTATACTTTATTATCAAACTCTTAGATTGAGGATTTCACTTTATGAAAATTTCCTCGAGCATCCTGAAAATTTCTAAAAATTTTCAATGAACAGTTAAAATTGATGAACAATGATAAATGAACAGTCTTGACTGGTCAAGAAAAAAACGGGTGGAAACCCATGTCCAGTGGCAATGAACAGTTCCTTAACTGGTCAAATTCTTGACATTTCTTGACTACGGGTGAACTTGCTCTAAATGGTTTTAGTATAGGAGGGTGGGAGAGTGTGTGGCACGCGCCTTGGTGCACAGATTTGGTTTGGCTACGTACGTCACTGTAGTCTGTGGAAGACTCAGAGCAAACAAGAATGCGTCTCATGAATTTATACAGGGAATGTGGGAAAGAAGGGCTTTGAATTCGGTGGGGGTTGGTGGAGTGGTACGGTATCATTATAAATATACAAACTTTAAAGATTAAAATTGAATTGACTACACTGTATGTGGGAGAGTGTGTCACGTACGTGGTTCGTAACCGTATAGTCGTATAGGTGGGTGGGGGAGTGCTACGGTATCATTATAAATGTGGCTCGTACAAATTTTAAAGATAAAAATTGACTAAACTGCATGTGTCGGAATGTGGGGAAGAAGGGCTTTGAATTCATTTGGGCCCTCCCCCGGTGGGAGGGATGGATTCACGTGGTTCATATAGCCATCTAGGAGCAAGTCTACCTGTAGGTCATTAGGTCACCTACTATTAATTATTTTTTATGTGTATTTTCACTCTTTGGGTCACAAAGACAGTGTATTTCGTGTTCTGGATCACCTTGATGACCTGCAAGCTGACCTGGTGACCCAAGTCTTATTGGAAACTGTGCCCATGACCCAGAGACAGGAAATAAACACTCAAAAGCAGTGAATAGTAGGTGACCTGGTGACCTGGTGACCTAACAGGTGAACTTGCTCTAAGAGGGGACGGTGGAGTGTTACAATACCATTATAAATATGGCACGTACAAATTTTAAAGATAAAAATTGACTATACAGTATATGTAGTTTGGCTATTTTATTTATTTTTTATTTTTTTTAAAGAAGGTAGAGTTAATATGTTGATCAAAATCCAAAAAAGCCATTACATACTTTTCCGCTACTATCTAGACAGATAAGAAGATGTGTTAGTACATACAATGGTGCATAGAACTAGGTTACTCAATTAACATTAAATACATCGAAATAGCATGAATTCTCCATCAATACTACTCCAGTACTCCGAAAGATTTGGTAGAGGCACGAAAGTACGTAGCTCCCTAAAATACTCTGGAAATTATTGAAAGTACACTAAATTACTAACCTAGAGTTCCCTAAAAAAGAGAAATAAAAGAAAATAGTAAAGAAAGTGCTTAGTATTTGTTAAGACCAAAAAAAAAAAAAAAAATTCACAAAATGAGGGGCTACATTCGAAAATCATATGGTGATGGTCTTTCAAAATAAATAAAAAAAGTGGGAGCCCATTGCAATATATATACTTGTATAGTTTGACTTGGCCACAGAACAAATTCATTCAAAAGCACAAGAATGATTAGTTAGTTGGCCTTTGTTCTTATCTCCAGAAGGAAGAGAAACAGTATGGCGACAAAGAAGCAATCCTATGCTGCACTTTGTACAGGCTGTCAAATTCAAATAACTTTCAATGGATAATTCCTACAGTTACAAATTTGAATGTGGAAGTGGTCATCGTCATCTGAAGATCATTTCAATTTCGAATCAAATTAAGCTCAACCAACATGATCTCTTATCCTTCTACGTTGCTTATAAATTAGGGCTTTTAACAACAATCAACGGGGCAGAAAATACTACATAGAGGAGTGCATAAGAGAAAGACGCAGCAGAGGAGGAGAGGCACAGAGCAAGAAATACATAGACTAAGAAAGAAAAGAAACAGAGAAGAAGGTCGGACACTCCAACTTTCTCTCCCAGAGAAAGAAGGAAAAAATTTGCAGGTATACATCTGCCTTCCCTCCAATTAATCCTTCTGTGTCTCATGGTCGATCTTCCGAGATTCTAATAGGCCGTTCATGAACGACCAAAATTATTAGAGTCTTCCCAAAATGACGCTGCTGCTCTCAAACACTTAACGCATTGAAACAAAACGGTTGTTCATGAACGGCCTCGTTTAAATGCTCAAAACGCCCCCTGACGAATTGGAATAAGTTGTTCATGAACAGCTGAATTCTAATGCTAAAAGCTCCGGTCATGAAGTCCAAAGCTTTGAAGCTGACGATGTGATATGGACAGCAAGCAATTCATGCGACATCTTCACCTGTGAATATGAGCTTCAGTGCTCTTTTCTCTGTTCAAAGGAAAAGAGATAGCACCTGGTTTGTTTCTAATTGCTCCAACGAGTATTGAACAGAGCCTCTTGGTTATCACACCTTCAAAGGCATAAATTTCAAGCTCTATTTCTTGTGGCATGTGGCACCGACTTGAAAGGCCAAATGGTGGAGAACTTCCCCTTCTAATTAATGTGCAAAGCAAAGAGGCTCAGTGGGTTTGAAACAAAAGCAACGAGAACAAAAAAAATATGAAAGTGTTGGTTTTGCTTTTTGTTAATCGATGCCTACACGCCAAAACAAAAGCTAGACCTAACCATAAGGTTTACATTAATTAAAGGAGTTTGCCTATTACATGAAAGTAGGGTGCAGCATGTCTCTTTTTAAGCGGTGGTGGACAGATGTGAAATTTAAAGCAATTGATTTGTCTCTAAGAGTGATGTTGTTGATGTCAAGCAAACAAGTCACCTTTCTGGAACTTTAATCATGGACGAACGTCCAAAACCTACAAACAATGACAAAAAAAGAGAGCTTTAAATATAGGCTTTTCAAAACATACTCCGAAGCTGGGCCTTCAAATTACATAATTAAATATATGTGCTACAAGATAAGCTTCTAAGCATATGTATTTAATTATTGAGTCATGGTGTGCTGTAGGCATATATGAAAAGAATGAAAGGCATGATGATCAATTGCAAACGGTGTTCAAATGGGTTTAATAAACAAGAAGACCAAGCTTATTGAATGTGTGAAGCGGTAGCTTATGAAGACAACAACAAAGGCAAATTGCAGCAGTATTAATTGCTTTTGGTGAGTAGCAGTGGACAAAGTTTAACCAACAATTGCTTTGCTTTCAAGAATGATGCTGTGCAGTCGAGCTTACCTTTCCGAGACTTTGGTTGGAGAGACTTGTCGATAATGACAAGTAGCTTTAATTGTATAAAAGCTTGTCAAAAACGAGCTGCAAGCCAGTTCACAATATATAATTGAACAAGTATGCAGCAAGTTGGTTTTGAATGCAAATTAGCCCAAGAAACATAATGCTACGTCCTCAGCTCTCCCAATGAAGAGGAAAAATTAAGAGAAAGAAGATGCTCCAACTTTGAATTCCAATTAAACCCAGGCAATTGATAATCAGAAAAGAAGACATGTCAGTATACATGAGAAGATTCAAGCTATTACCCAATCTCAAACGCAGGAAATCCAGTGCAGAATTCAGATCTTGAGGCAAACCCATTTATTTACGCCTCGGCAGCACAACTCCTTCTCCATTTCGGACTATGATAGCCGGCTTCCATCTCCAATTCGATCTCCATCTTAGGCAGATAATCTCACGCTGAGAGACACAGCTTATTAATTTACCTGAGATGGGAATGACGTCTGCTACAGGGCCTTTACTAGATGGCCTAAGACATAAATTGGGCACAAATTGGTGTGGATATAAGTTAATGGGTGCCCAATCCATGGGCTTGCTAAATTAACCATCCACAAATCCTGAAGCCCATTTCTAAACAGTTTATCTCGATGTTCGGGTCCGGCTAAATTTGTTTATCGACAACATGAAAGCCCATTCATACGGCCCAGTACAAGATTCAACACATCGGGTGCCCAAATTAAATTTGGGTCTCTGTAAAAGAAATACATTCGACAGATTCAAAAATAAATATATGTACATCTGTCGACTCAAAATTCTTCCAACACCAGTAATACAAACTCCCTGAACTACAATGGTTTGATCCCTCCTCGAGGGTATGTAGGCAATCTAGCGACCCACTAGATGCAACCGCAAGTCCAAACAAAATCCCTGACTCCCTGGTTCATCCAATCCGAATCCCTGACCTCATCAGTCAAATTCTGTCAAACACCAGGAAACGTCTCAGCCTTTCCAAATAAAATCCATGACTCCCTGGTTCATCCAATCCGAATCCCTGACCTCATCAGTCAAATTCCGCCAAACACCAGGAAACGTCACAACCTTTCCAAACAAATCCAAAACAAATCGAATCTCTGGTTCACTTACACCAAATTCGTCCAAACACTATTCCTATTCCAATAAGCCATACCGTCTAATGGGTCATTCACCCATTGGAACTCTTGAACTACGAGTAGCTTGATCCCTCTTCAAGGGTACGTAGGCAACCCATTCAAATATCCTGGTGCAGCCGCAAAAACAAATAAACAAACACACATCCACAATTGTTTTCTTCATAAATGGAATCAAAGGGTGTTTCCCTATAACAAGGGAATATAATTAAGAGACACATTCTGTCTTGAATGGGTCGAACCCGAAATAATTAAAACTCTATTCACTAAATGAATACGAGTGAAATTATGTTGGGTGACATTTACGCTCACAGTGTGCAGATTTTCTCTCAACATTATTACAGCCCATAGCCCAAATGAGATCACCAACCCAGCTAGACACAACAAGCTGACGCAGCCCAAAACAACCCCATAGTAGCACGATGTCGATCACGACCATACCAATGTCGCCAACAACATCCATCCACGCCGCCTCAAAAGTACTCGACACGAGGGACCAAGTATATATCCCCGCCGTGCACCAAGATGGAACCGCCGCCATCACCAGAAAAGAATCGTAACCTGCTTTGGCCTCTAGCGGATTGAACATGTGACCAAACATTACAGAATCTCTCTGCCTAACAACACCATCAAAGCCACACAGGCTTGGGAACCACTACCAGTCCGGCAGCCACATCGCAAATTGGCAGACCAGAGACCAATACCGACGGAAACTCACTGCTGGACGAGTTTGGCGTTAGGCTACGGGGAGAATCTGCAGCTAAGGTTTTGAGAGACAAAGAATAAATAATAAACTATAGATTCTCATATTCTAAATAACCTACTATACTGTATGTGTTAATCAACGTATTGGCCTGATAATAATAATATTTGGGAAATATCTTTGAAAAATATCTTTTATATTATAGAGGTCATTTGACTGATTATCTGACAGGACCCGCCTCGGATTTCACCCTGAAATCTGAAATGGCCCTGCGAGGAAATTCTACCAAAACTTTGGCGGAACTTCCCCTAAAAATGAACTACCCAAAACCTGTAGAAAAACATTTTACACTTCTAAACCATCCATCCTTATTCTCCTGGAGCCATCATGCTCCCCAAATCTCAATTTCCCCCATTTCACAAGTACAAATCTCAACTTAATAACATTCATACAAATCTCAACTTAATAACATTCATCCCACAGGTTATCAGAGCAATTCTAGAATGAAAGGTAAATAAGCAAAACATGGATAAAATGGATACGCGGAAGTTGTGTTGTTTTTTTTTTTTGGTTACACGCGGAAGTTGTGTTGTTGACTATGCCTCAACTTCATGTACGCCCGACCTCAGCTAACCTAACCTGCAAACTGGGAATTTGAAACCGAAGGGCCCAGGGGGAAAGCATTTAAAAACACGTTAGTGTGAGTGGATAAAAATAAATAATCAAGATAATTTAAATGAAGCAAACTTGAATATTTTCCCACTTCTTTAAATTTATAAAACCTCGATGCATGCAACGTTTATAAAACGAATTTCTTTAAACTCAAAACCTCGTAAAAACATACCAACCCCGCTAGTCAAGTAACAGTAGGATATGGGGAAGAAGAAATTATCACCATATGGGTAAAGGAGCTCCTTAGGCTCTACCCTCGACTGCCACTCACACATAGATTGTGTGAGGAAGAGAACTAATAACCTTGACTACCACTCACGTGAGGAGGAGAATAAATCACCTCAACTGCCACTCACAAACACAAAGTAAGTGAGGAGGAGAACTAATAGAACGACCCCGGTATGGTGAAGAAAACATTCAAATCCAGTAAATCCATAAATCTATAAGGCTTCCCCAATTTCTCACGAGAAAACAAATATATTCCAATGACGTGGCCCCGCAAGCCAAAACATTCTCGAAAACATAAACAAATAGGCGAGAAGTAGCCAAGCTATGTTATGGGGGGCTTATTCTTTGGTGACCAAAAAACAAAAGTGGGCTCCAATGAGAATTTAAAATAAAATCAACCAGCCCATTCTCATGCCAAACCAGGCTTTTGTGGCCCGAGCCCACAAACCGGGCCTCACACCATTATCTTGCCAATTAAAGGCAAATGGACGAGCGCAGCGACATAGTGTCGGTGACGGCAATGCATGGCTAGGTTCCGGTAGGGCTTAGCCAATGCATGGCTTGATACGTACGCTTGCGTAAAGGTGTATCAAGTCAATGGCGCCGTTGCCGGGGATTAGGGTTTAATAGCCTTAATCCTTTGGTGAATCGGTTCTTTAGGTCACTTTAGCATATTTTTGTTTCTTTATTTAAAAAAAAAATAGTTGTTTATTTTGTTTGCTTACTCTTTCATTTTATAATTTCTAATTTTTTTTTGTTACTAATCTTACTTTTGGGAACTCATATATAGGTGCATATTTCTTATCATATTGAGTTATGGATCAATGGAGCTATGGATGGGAAGACCCATGGGGATATGAGCAAGAAAGTTTCTATGGTGGAGGTTATCAAGCTTATGAGCCTAGGAAGGAATTCGTTGAAGGACTACTAGCTCAATTGCAAGCCTCTCAAGCTCTATTGCAAGCCTCCCAAGCTAGATTGCAAGCTTCTCAAGAGATGCTTATACATTCCAATGAGCAACTTAAGGCTAGTCTTGCACAAGAGCCACCCTTCACCATTTATGAGCATAAATCTTTCTTTGACCAAATGGAGCCTAATTCAAGAGAAGAAGTATATTATGAGCATCATGAGCAAGAGTTGCCTATTCAAGATCGAGATGGTGATGTTCATGAACAAGAAAGTGAGCTTGGTTATGAAAGTTCCGATGCAAGTGGGGTGAGTGACTACACTTCGGAGGAATTGGTGCAATATTGGGAATCTAAGCTTCCTAATGGAGGGGAGAAATTTGAAGATGATTCCGAAGAGGAAGATGTCTTTTCTAATGAGGAGGATGCGGAGTTCAAAGTCATACACCAAAATCCTTTGTTAATTGAGGAGGATGCGGAGCTTGAAGTCATACACCATAATCCCTTATTCATTGAGGTCGATATTCCCATGGAGGAAGAGAGTCTTGCACTAGCTTGTGATGATGAAGAAATTGAAGAGCCAAGGACTTTCTCTCCTTCCACATCCGTGGAGATCCATCATGAGCTTCCCAAGGTGGATTGTAGAATATTGATCACTTATGTTATTCATGAGAGGATTGGGATCAAGGTACTTTTACCTCCCAATCCATCATTAAGTGGTCAATGTTTCTACAATGAGGTGATGGATTGGAAAGGAAATGGAGCACTTGCACTCACCCTTTCCCATCACTCTCAAGAGCTTCTACCACCTATTTTTCCTATGAGCATCATTTCTACACCACTTTTGAAGGAGAAGGCAAGGTTGGCTCCTACAAGAATAATTGAGAAGAAGGGGAAGATTAAGAAGCTACACTTTTGGCCACCAATTGGAATATTCATAGTTAGCTCTTGGTCTTGCCTCTATGATATATCAAGGAGTTCCTTAGCCCCAAACAATAGGGTGGTCGCACTTGAGAAATATCCACCTTGACAAGATCATGTTCTATATGGACCGGCAATGAAGTCCTTAAACAAAGCGCTCGCTAGGGAGGCAACCCTAGCACATCATTGGTAGTATTTCTTCCTTTAGTAGTTTACTTTTGTGGTGAATAAAGCTTTTTGGTCATTTTTGGGTAGATGGGAGGTGTCTGGAGTTGGAAATGTGAAGGAGAATTAATTTGGTAGCGAGCAGTTTCTGTCCTGAAAATTCAGTTGACTTCGGATGGCGATAGCTTCTGACTTACATAGTACTTTGAGCTGAAATTTTCTGGAGATATTTTCCTATATGTCTATTGTCATGTGCCGAAATTTCAACCCCTTTCAGTCACTGTAACTCTAGTTATTTAATGGTCAATACATGAAGCTCAGAACAGAGACAGCTACTGTAGAGTGACTTTGGGAAGCTACACCTTCTACATATCAAGTAATTTGGAGCTACAATTTTTCAGTGATGTATCTTCACATGTCCTCTATATGCTGGAAAAAATTTTTTTAATTTGAACCTTCCTAGCTTCAGATATAGTGTTCCATGTTACAGAGGCCAGAAACAGGGGCACAGCAGAAACTGTAGAACAGATCAGTGAGTTTGGAGGCCAACGATTTTTTACTCAGAAAAGATATTTAATTTAAATTTTACCATCTAGTAGCCTTATGAGTTTAGTTTCATATCCGATTGGTCTCACCCTCTTTTCACCTCTGGAGCTACAGATATTACAGTTTTAGTGACTGAGGGTCAGCAGAAAACTTCATGACAGATTGGCGAGTTTGACCAGCTTTAATTTTCATTTCAATTGGAGATAGGTGGCTAAATTTATATGGATAGAAAGCTCTCTGAGTCTAATTTTAATTTCAAGTGGCCTCACCTGATTATCACTTTCTGAGTATGAGAAATGGGCATTTGAAGATAGAAAGGTCATTGCTAGAAGTTTTCTGCACTCACTAGTTTGTGTTCACTCGGGTTGGTTGTACTTCAACTCTTCAATGGAGGCCATTATAGGGCTGTTGTGCGGTGTGTTGGAGGTGGTCAAGCCTATGATTTTAATGGAGGATCTTTATCCTTATTCTTTGATGGCATATTTGTGACGCATTGCTCTTTGGACACTATATATTTCTCAATGGAGTCGATCTTTTTTGAGCACCTTGAGCTATTATGGAGCATACGTTAAGGAAGTCAAGGCTTTGTGCCTTGAGGTTGGTGTCTCATATTGGTCTTCTCCAAGGGTCGTGAGCAATAGAGATGTCTACAAAGGGGGTTTTCCGTAACTTTTCTCCGCATTTAGATTTCCATTTTCATAGTTAAATTTTTGTGCCTTTGCCCGAACTTTACTCTCATGCCTAAATCCGACACGGATTTTAGCTTTCAAGCTCATTTTACAACATTGAGGACAATGTTGGTTTTAAGTGTGGGGGTGAGGGCTCGGGTGCCCACTTAAAAAAAAAAAAATTAAAATTAAAATTAGATTAGCTTTATGTAATTATATTTTAGTGGTTAATGCATTTTCCAACCCCAATGACGAGCTATGGACTTAACTTGTTGTGATTGTGAATAGACTAAGCATGATCTAGGACTTTAAATTTGTTTTGTGATTGAGTGTATATGTGATCTATGCTTGATTATATGTGTGCACATAGCCTATGTTAGGTTCGTTCATCATAGTTAGAGAAGCTTATAGATTATTCGATTAACTTGCACGCCTTATTTGTGAGCTTTTGAGCCTAATATCTATAGTGTATGCATCATTCATTCACTTATTCTTTCATGTGTGTATAATTTCATGACATTGCGTATCTAGAACTTGCTTGAGACCTCTCGAGACTACTTTTAGCTTGCGACATGATAGAAAGGATGGAGGCATTAGGACTATATACCACCATGGCCAAAGAAGCATGTGCCCAAAAATATTTACCACTAGATTGCCACTTTGAGCCTATTTATATAATTTAGCCTTTTTGTTCATTACCACCACAAATTCCTACCTAGCCTATACACTTTTATCCTACCCTTCCATGGTAGTTGGTGAAGCGATTCGAGAGAATGACTTTATGTTTGAGTGCTTCAAAAGAAAAGAAAAGTCAAAAGTGTGAGGTTATAAAAGAATAAGTGTGGGGGTGAGTGATTTGTATAGAAAAGAAAGTTCTCAAAAAAAAAAAAAAAAAGGAAGAAGAAGAAGAAAGTTGTGTAAAGAAAAAAAAAAAGAGTATTACGTAGAAAAAAAGAAAGAAAGAGAAGTTGTGAAAATAAAAAGAAAGTTGAAGGATAAAAGGAAAAGAAAAAAAAAAAAAGAAGTTGTCTTGAAAAAAAAAAAAAAAAAAAGAGTATAACATAGTTTAGTTAGCGGGTTGTACATTGGGATTAGAGAGAGTGATTTAGCATTTGAAAGCAAAAGTCTTAAATCCCTACAAGAGAGAGTTGCTTCACTGATTTTCATGGACTTTGTTTTTCCCTATCCTTCATTTCTATTAGCCACTTGCCCTTAGCCCCATTACAACCAAATAAAAGACCTCTTAATCTTGAATGTTGTGGGTTACCTAGCGGAGATGAGATCGAAGAGCAAGCATATGGCGGCGCATGTTGTGAAATTGGTTTTGAGTGAAACACATATAGCCCCTAAACACTTGAGCGGTAATATTTAGTGGACCTATGTGAGTTTAGTTGGTTATGTCGGGTCTTCTATATGCCTATTTGATTGTGGTGGATTGATTTGACACGTGGTCGACACATGCATATACTTGAGCATTTTTCACATGTGCTTGTTAATTGCCTCACAAATTCAAAAATCTTATGTTGTGCTTACATCTACTTCATGGTCATGTACATCATTAGTTCTCCGAGGATTATGGTTGGAAAGGCTAATACCACACTTTCTTTATGTTTGAGCATTTGTGTTTGAGTTAATAGATTTTTGGCAATTAATTTACATTTAGTTTGCTTGGGGACAAGCAAAGTTCAAGTGTGGGGGTGTAATTATACACATTTATATGCGTATAATTATATCTAAAACACTATAAATAAGCAAATCCCCATGTCAATTAATATGTAATTAATTCATTTTTATTTATTTTGTAGTTAGGGCAAGTCATCGGCGTTGATTGGAGGCTGAGGATATGAACCAGTGAGGACGGTGGGCTACACAGATGTTGGATAGACCAATCGAGAGGACGCCGGATAAATTTCTTTCCCAGGCTCAAAGGCCAGGCAGGATTGTATTTTTATTCCATGGAGCGTAGCTTGTTATGACTTGCCAGTCCAATAGTAGGTTAGTGGTGAAGGTTTGGTATTCTCACTAGAAAATCTGGTCTGGGGGTGCATGTCAGTTTTGTGCAACATGTAGTCTGGGATGGGCACAAGAGATGGGGTCGAAATGTTTGTCGTTTATTTGCAAAAGTCAAGTGCACTCTGATCACTCTGCAATGAGGTGGAAGTAGAGATGAGCATCAATACAGTGAGATTCCATTAGATGGTCTTGTGTGGAAGGAAATTAAGGTGTGAAAATTCTGGCTAGGAAACAAAGAGGGACAGTCAAAATTGGAGATAGATGATTTGCGTCAACTTTGAAGGCCACTAAGATCACAAAATCTTTGAACGACTGGAAAGGCAGATTCCCGCTGTAAAGCTAGCCCTCTCAATAGTGACTAGTTGGGGCTGATCATAAAAGAAAAAGGAAAAGTACCACATACATGGTTGGCTCCACCTTTCAGCCCTATCTTCACTTTACAATGTCGGATTGCATTATTGGAGGTAACTCGTAAAAAGCATCTTTGCATATAGAAGAACTTTTGTTTTTCCATCCACAACTAAGAAGATTAATTTCACCAATTTGAGAGAGAGAGAGAGAGAGAGAGAGAGAGAGAAGAGGAGAAAGAAGATCAGAAATATGGGTGATGCTGTTGTTTCAGTTGTGGCCAAAGGGATCAAGCTGCTCGGAGACTACATCCTACAGCAAGCAAAATCCTCGAATGGAGTCAGCTATCAAGTTAGGCTTGCACAAATCGAGCTACACTTGATGCGTGGCTTCCTGAAAGATGCAGATTCAAGAACTGGAGAAGATGAAGTTGTACGCATTTGGGTAGAACTCATTAGAGATGCTGCTTATGATTTGGAAGATGTCATAGATTCTTTCGCCTTAAAATTTGCTTATAGGAGGAGAGGAGGTACTGTGAAGATTGTTCTTAAAAGGTTTGCCTACATTGTCAGTGAAAGAGTTGATCTTCACAAGATTGGGTCGGAAATTGAGGAAATTATGACCAAACTTTCTCATTTGAGGTCGAGTTTGCAAAGTTATAACATAAGACAAGTAAGTGGGGGTGAAAGTGTGGCTTCTGTTTTTAAGAGACAACGAGATAGGAGGCTAACTTATGCACATGAAGTTGAAAGTTATATTGTTGGGTTGGAGGAAAACACAAAAAGACTGGTGAAAGAGTTGTTAAGAGACGGAAAGCGTCACCGTGCTGTTTCTATTTGGGGGATGGGCGGCTCTGGAAAAACCACTCTTGCAAAACAGGTTTTTCTTCAAAATGAAGTTAAGCCCCATTTTGATTGTTTTGCTTGGGTCTGCATATCTCAACAATGGGAAGGAAAGGATGTATTGGAAGAGATTTTAATTAAACCCACTTCCCCAGCAACAGAGAAAAGGAAAGAAATTTCCAAAATGAAGAAGGATGAAATAGCAAGAGAGGTCTGTAGTATCCAAAGAGAAAAGAGATGTCTGGTGGTCCTTGATGACATATGGACTCAAGAGGCTTGTAATTCGATAAAAGCTGGATTCCCAATCAATCAGGAAACAGAAAGCCGGATATTACTCACTTCTCGGAAGAAAGAAGTCGCCTTGCTTGCTTCCAGAAATGACTATCTCCACCAGCCTCAACCTCTAGATGCCATGCAAAGCTGGGAACTGTTTGAAAAGATAGCCATCTGTGGAAGCGACAAAACAGGTATTATTTTTCATCCAACTAAAGCACAGCTTTTCTAGCCCAACGAAGTTTTACATTCCATAGAACAACTTAGTGTTTTCATATTCAATTGTTTCTTACACTACAACAGAAAGTCTTTTTAGCGACCAAGTTTTTTGCGAGGAATTTATTTTCCTCAGTAAATGTCACTTTTTATGAGGAATATTTCGATTCCTCACTAAATGTCATTAGGTTTTCTGCGAGAAACATATTTTCCTCACTATACACCACTTTCTACGACGAATATTTTTGTTCATCACTAAAAGTGACCATAGTTTGGTCTCCTAAATCATCATGTTATTAGCGAGGAAATATGAGACTAGGGTGAGGAATTTTTTCATTGCCAAAACGACATTCAACGAAGAAATAACGATTTCGTCATTATTAGTTTGGCGGAAAATTATGTAAAACCCGCCAAATTCAATGGTGACAAAATTATGGATTCCTCGCTAAAATCCCGTGTTTTACGATGAACTATTTCCTCGTGAAAAGAAGCAATTAGCGAGGAAATAATGATTTCGTCGTTATTAGTTTGGCAGAAAATTATCTGAAACCCGCAAAATTCAATGGCGACAAAATTATGGATTCCTCGCTAAAATCCTGTGTTTTACGATGAACTATTTCCTTGTGAAAAGAAGCAATTAGCGAGGAAATAATGATTTCGTTGTTATTAGTTTGGCGGAAAATTATGTGAAATCCGTCAAATTCAATGGCGACAAAATTATGGATTCCTCGCTAAAATCCTGTGTTTTACGATGAACTATTTCCTCGTGAAAAGAAGCAATTAGCGAGGAAATAACTATTTCGTCGTTATTAGTTTGGAGGAAAATTATGTAAAACCCGCCAAATTCAATGGCGACAAAATTATAGATTCCTCGCTAAAAGCCCGTGTTTGACGATGAACTATTTCCTCGTGAAAAGAAGCAATTAGCGAGGAAATAACTATTTCGTCGTTATTAGTTTGGCGGAAAATTATGTAAAACCCGCCAAATTCAATGGCGACAGAATTATGAATTCCTCGCTAAAAGCCCGTGTTTGGCGAGCCGACTCGTCAAAAAGCCAACAAAAACCTAGCCCGGCCCGCCAAAAACCCGCTAGGCTCGACCCGTAAAAGCCCGTAAACTATTATATATGTATGTGTTATATATGAATTTATATATATATATATATATATATCTCTATATATATTTATAAACACACATATATCTATATAAGTTTATATATTTATAAACACACGTACATATATCTATATAAGTATATATATTTACAAACACACACACATATATGGAAGTTCTCATTATCTCATACTTCCATATAGATTATGTGCATATATATTCTACATATCATGACGACGATTGACCAATTCGATCGGATTCGAAAATATTATGAAATTGGCTAAATTTTTTACCACGCTCATAATTTATTGTAATAATCTCATCCAACGGTCGGTTTTTCCATTTTCTTTGAATTGATAGGGGTTGCTCTTTGGAGTGTATGATATATACATATAGGTTTATAAGAGTAACTAAGTTTGACCTAGTTGATCAAATTCGAAACGAGAACCAAATTGGCTAGATTTTTTACAACCACCATAAAATATTACAATTAATGTCGCCATCGAGCGGTTTGGTTTCTCCAAATTCATTTTCCACTTCATGGTTGCTTTATAATGAACCTCAACAATTTAAATGCAATATACAAATCATACAACTTTAGGAGGCAAATTGATATAGGGCAACATCTTTGTAATTAAAATTGAAATTTTTATCTTATGTACATGCACATCCATCGATGGGATATTTATAGACGTGATGTGAAAAAATCAGCATGTTTTGCGGTCGTCAAGACATCGGTCAACCAAGAAGACATACAAGTGACGACGGTTAACCAATTCGATCGGATTCGAAAATATGGTGAAATTGGCTAAATTTTTTACCACACTCATAATTTATTGTAATAATCCCATCCAACGGTCAGTTTTTCCATTTTCTTTGAATTGATAGGGGTTACTTTTTGGAGTGTATGATATATAAATATAGGTTTATATGAGTAACTAAGTTTGACCTAGCTTATCGAATTTGAAACGAGAACCCAATTGGCTGGATTTTTTACAACTACCATAAAATATTACAACCTCTCTATCGAGCGGTTGGTTTCTCTAAATTCATTTTCCACTTCGTGGTTACTTTAGAGTGAACCTCAACAATGTAAATGCAATATATAAGTCATACAACTTTAGGAGACAAATTGGTATAGGTCAACGTCTTTATAAATAAAATTAAAATTTTTATCTTATATCCACGCATATCCATCGATGAAATATTTATAGACGTGACGTAAAAAATAAACACATTTCGCGGTTGTCACGCCATCGGTCAACCAAGAAGACATAGAAGTGACAACGGTTGACCAATTCGATCGGATTCGAAAATATGGTGAAATTGGCTAAATTTTTTACCACACTCATAATTTATTGTAATGATCACATCCAACGGTTAGTTTTCTCATTTTCTTTGAATTGATAGAGGTTGCTCTTTGAATATATATATATATATATATATATATAGATCCTCCACACAAATTATTTCTTTCTCGACCAGATATTCCTGTGTCGACTGAATATTTCCTTCTCAACCAGATATTCCTACCTCGACCGGATATTTCTACCTCAATGAGATATTCTTCTCTCGACAGAATATTTCCTCCTCGACCAGATTTTCCTGCCTCGACCAAATATTTCTACCTCAATGAGATATTCTTGTCTCGACCGAATATTTCCTCCTCGACCAAATTTTCTTGCCTCAACCGGATATTTCCTCTTCGACTAGATATTCCTGTCTCGACTGGATATTTCCACCTCGACCAGATATTTTCGTCTCAACCAGATATTCCCTTCTTGACTAGATATCATCACCCTAACAAGATATATCTCCTCCCACAAGATAAGAAATTAAGGGTAAATGCTCTACAATAGCATTACTAAAAGGTACACGGACATGTACTACAATAGCATTACTAATGAATGACATATCATAATATGATGGACCTCTCTAGGATATTCACAATCATAAAGATACCCTAAATTCATTTTTACTTTTATAAATGGCATATTGAAAGATTCGAGAAAGAGGAGACAAGTCAGACAACTACCAAAAAAAAAAAAAAAAAAAGAGAAGCGGGACAATGAAAACCCAAATGACCAAAAGCGGGGAGGAAGGCGCCAATTCAAAAGGAAAAAAAAAAAAAAAAAAGATAAAACCTAAAAGGAAGCAGAACTCTATCTTTTTCGCACTTCTCTATCTCTGACGGCGTTCTACCAAAGCTCTGTCTCTAAGGCTCCTCTGAATCTCTCATCTTTGAATTTCTCATCTCTGTGAGTAAGATTAGATTCATCCCTCCCAATATATTATTCTTGTATAGCTTGATTAATCAAGGTCTTATTTTCTTGTAGGCCCTATTCGTTGCTCTTCCAATTATTGAAATTTTTGGATTCGATATAGCTCGATTGATCAAAGCACCAACCATCGCATTCTTTGCTCTGTTAAGCAACAGGTCAATTGCACTGCACTTGACAAAGTTTAAAGTAATTCGAGTTAACAACATTATTGTTGCCTTCGTTGAGTACTCCAATTGATGGGCTGGTCAAATATCTCTTTGAATTCAATTCTTCTGAATACTTAGACTGTGGGTTGCAGGTTTCTGTTTGGGATTTCACTCTCTGATAGGCCTGTGTGACAACAATTCATTATTTTCTCTTCTGGGTTGTTCTTTGGTTACCTTGTCAATTGCGTCTGTGAGGTTTGTTTCCGATTCAATTTGATCATTTTGAATTATGTTCAAATGTTTCTTCATTCTCAGATATGATTAATTGTTGGTTGTGAACATTTTCTCAATTTTCCTTTGTTGTTGTTCTTAGTTTCATTTTTCACTGTTTGATTGGTGAAAATTCGGCAGGAGAAATTGGATTGGAATAATGAGTATGCTGCATTCTGTTCCAAGTGGTTGTGTGGTGGCTAACATTACGTTTTAGCATCGGGAGAAGAATAACGTTTTGGTGAACTATGCATCTGTGATTGTTTTAGCATCTCTGTTTTTGGCCTAACATTACGTTTTTTTTCTGCTTGATCACAAATATTGTTAATGCTCTTCATTTTTTTCTTTGTCTAAGCCAAGGGTAATGTCTTGGCCCCCCTGACTCATTTTACTTGAATTTCTATCAGTTCCATTGGAGATTCTTGATATTAGTAATCTCTCATTGTGTAACCTGCAAGTTTTCCTAAAAGAAGGAAGAGGGAATCAATTCTGGGATTGTAAATTTCATTGATAGAGGTCGTTTTGTATCAAAACGTAAATACTGATGCTTTCTTCTTTTAATTTTTTTGAAAAGAGACGCTGGTATGTCTTGAAAAATGGAGATCTTGCATTTTTTTTTGGATGACAGTTGCTAGATTCTGGGTTTAAAGTGCTTGTTTGTTCTAGCTGCGGTGGTACCATGGTAGTGTTCATGGTTGTTGTTATAGGCCTGCTGCATTTTATGTTCTTGGAGCAATGTAGGAACAGGCAATGTATAGGTTCTCACAAGGTTGCAGTAAATGTATTAGACTTAATATGCTAGTCACAGCAGAAGATGCCCCTCATCCGCTGGTGTTGAATATTGAATTGGTTATCCTTTATTGTTGTTTATTGATGAGTTGATTGTAGTAGTGCATTGACTTCATTGTTTAATTTACTGGCATTGCTACTGCATTTAAAACTATGCTCAAAAGTTGATGTGCCATCTGAAGCTTATGAAAAGTTGATGTGCCATCTGAAGGTTTTGAATTAGGCACAATTGTATTTTATTAATTGTTCAGTTAGTTTTTTTTTTCTTTTTCTTTTTCCTTTCTTTCTGAAACATATAGACCTTTTGCAATTGTATACAGGAAATAAGACATTTATATTTGTTTTTGAATTGTTGAGAGCACAAGGATCGCTAAGTTGGTTTTTGTCATCTCCAGGTGAGACTTATCATGCCTAAATAAAATATGATTACTAGTATTGTTGTACATGAACCCTAGATGCATTCCCGGCATGTGCATAGGCTAGCGTAGATGGTGACCGGATGAAATTTAATTTTGATTGCTTGATCATGAGAATTTTGTTTTTGATGATTGAGTGATGTTTCTTGTGCTTTCATGACCTGTTATTCATGCTTGTGTGGAATTATACATGTTCATTGCTTTCTTCAGTAGGTTTACTAGTACATAAAATAGAAGGAAAATAAAAGATATTGTGATTATAATTATTAAAACAAAATTAACATATAAGTTTTTCTTTAGGATGGACCGAAGTTGGATGTACTTGAAACATGGTAGTAAATTATACATGTACTTCACTAATTAAATTTTTAACAGAAGGTCTAAAAAAAAAGTGCGTGGAAAGACAAGAGGTGTAAATGTTGATAAGGTGCATGAGCAGCTTAGTACTAAAATACCTGTGACTTTCAAGAAAGAAAATGGCAGACCCACAGGTCCATATGCAGAAATGTTTGCTAATGAAATTGGATTCACCATTCGGAACCATGCACCTCTAAATGTGAAAAAATGGAAGGAAGTAAAATCAGAAGATAGGACAAGTTTGATCAAAAGAATAACTGTGAGTGATTTTTTTTTCCTAAATAATTTTCTTATTTTATTATATAACTATAGTAAAGTATTTTGTCTAACATTAAATTATTTATATGCAGACTAAGTACGACATTGACATGTCTCTACCTTGGGTTAAGAGATATGTGAATAAATCTTTTGGAACAGTGTTTGCAAACTTCCGTTATAAGCTGAAGAAGCATTTTGAGCAATTCTCAACAAAAGAGGAAGCATTAGAAAATAAACACAAAGATGTTAAAACTGAAGAAGAATGGGCTTTTCTGTGCACTTATTTTCTAGTGAAGATTTTCAGGTACGTACAAGATTGTTTGTTTATTCTTTTTATTTTTGTTATAGTTGCTTTTCAAATACTACACTAATTTTGTTAGTAATTTCTACATTTCAGTTTGCTTTTTAATGATAAGAACATAAAATTACAATTCCAAAATAATCATTTGATATGTTATACTTTCCAGATTGTTTCAGAGAAAAATTCTATTAATAGGTCACATTTGAAATATCACCATAAAGCAGGATCGAAGTCTTTTATGTCGCCTCAAGAACAGATTGTAAGTTATCTATATAATTTTATTAATTAATATATTGTAACTATTATACATGTCTTAACAACATTTTTTTTGTTTAATGCAATAGGCTGCACAATCAGGGGAGATGCTAGGTGCAATTGAACGCTTTGAAATGGAGTACAAAAGCATTAAAAAAGGTTGGGACTTGGGAGCGAAAGAATTATGGGTAAGTGACCTATTGATGTATGTAATATAACTTGAATTATAGATGTATAACTATATATGCATATTCATAATTTCATACGTAGATATGTATTTATATAAAAAACAATTACATAGATTAAGATGATGAATATACCTATAGATTATAAGAGATTATTTTGATTTACTAGGAACTAAGCATACACACTTAAATGTATTTTCTTTTATTTGCAGGATCAAATGGTTAAGATGCGAACTAAGACAATCCTTCCTGATGGGACTCGAACTATGAATGATGATGAAATATGTGCAAAGGTTCTTGGAGTAAAATTAGGCTACATCAAGGGTTGTGGTTTTGGCCCTAGGCCTCCACCATCTAGCACTTCTCGATCGTCACTAGATGAAATGTCTGAGAAGAATAAAGAGTTAGAAGATAAACTTGAGGAGACCCAAGATACTATAAAGGCTCAACAAGAAAAGATTGATGCACAAAACGTGCTGATCCAAGAATTGTAGGAGCAAGGCAAAAAGTTTGAGCAGTTCATGGTAACCTTTATGAACCAACAAGCATCAAGTTAGTTATGCGTGTCTAGGATTTAGTATCAGTTAAACAAGTTAATTGACTTTTGGATCATTTTTAGTTCAATATTGACTTTAGACTATTCCAATTAGTAGTTATGGTAGACAACATTATGAATTATTATTTTGTTTACTGTTTAATTAGTTTTGAATAAGAATCCTCTTTTTAGAATAAAATAATATGTATCGCTGATAGGTCGTATCGTAATAAGAAGACAACTGCAACAAAAATAAATTTCCTCGCTATAGATTAAAATCAATAACGACAAAAATAAATTTTCTCACTGTAGACTGTAGATCCTACACTGACGGAAAACACATTCCTCGTTGAGTATCTTTATCGAGAAAACTTTTTCTTCTTGAAAAAGATACATATTACGATGAAACAAAATTTCCTCGCTGAAATCAGTTTATAGAGAGGAAAAACTTCCTCGCCCAAAGTTATTTATAACGACGAAAATATTTTTGTCCCAAAAACTGTAGTCCATACACCGACGAAAAACATATTCCTCACTGTTGAGTATCTTTATTGAGAAAACATTCTCATTGAAAAGATACATTTTACGAAGAAACAAAATTTCCTCGCTGAAAACAGTTTATAGTGAAGAAAAACTTGGTCGCTCAAAGCTATTTATAACGACGAAAATATTTTCGTTCCAAAAACCGTAGTTCCAACGCCGATGGAAAACATATTCCTCGTTGTTAAGTATCTTTAACGAGAAAACTTTTTCTCGCTGAAAGAATACATGGTACAATGAAACAAAATATCCTCGCTAAAAAAGGTTTACAGCAAGAAAAAACTTCCTCACCCAAAGCTTATAACGACAAAAATTCGTCGCAGAAAAAGTAGTTTAAATATTTTATTTATTTAAATTTTTTTATTTTAGTTATCATTGGCGAGGAAATAATTAATTTCGCGACGAAATCTAGTATGTCGGAAAATATATTTAACGACTATTTTCTAATCGTTGAACTTTTTTAACGAGAAAAAAGTATGGGTTTGAGTGAGGAAAGAAATTGTCGCTATAGAATAACAGCGAGACAAATAGATTTCATCACGGAAAGGGTTTGACGAGGACATTGTTTTTTCGTCGCTAAACCTTTTCTTGACGAGCATTCTCCGACGAATTGAAGACGAAAAGAATTTCCTCGCGGAAGTATTTCCGCGACGAAATGTCTGTTTTTAGCGAGAAATTTGTTTCTCACAAATGAGGCTTTTTGTTGTAGTGTTACTTTTTGTTTCATCATATGCATGTTGTAAATGTTATGAATTATATGCAAGAACAGCAATATTACATGTTCTAGAAGATGATTATCAACATTCTATCTACACAGAAGTTGTTGGTGTCGAAAAATTCCATAGAGGAGTTTGACTCACCAATGAATGCGGACTGGAGCGGGAGCTAACCGGGAACAATCGAGAAGCTTCCTTGGAGCATTGACTCGAAGTTTGACCGTCGGTTCGAGGAGGGGGGGTACCTGCAGAAAACCCTCTGATGCCTAAGCAGTACGTTTCTTAATAGTGAAGTAGAGAGAATTGGAATTCGATGGATTACCTGGACGTCGAGTCTCCTTTATATAGGCGATGACTTAATTCGGGAACACGCCACCATTATTTCTGATTTGATGGCTGCATTTATTTACACACTTATAATGATAATTATTGCTGCACTAATAACATTTAATCATAGCGTACTTACGACCGTCATTCATTGCGTATTTATGTCATTCATTGCGCACTTATAATCATAATCATTGTGCGTATTTATTGTCGTAATAATTGCCGCATTCATGACTGAAATTTAACGCCATACTAACTACGGAGTTAATCCCCTTAATTGCAGTCCCAGCAGAATTTGACCACTCCCACAGAAGTAAATATTGGAAAGAATGACCATGGAAGGGCCTGTTTTGTTTGTTCTTAAAGAACATGATATGGATCAAAAATGATTTATTGTATATGATAGATTCTTGACCGCAAGAACTTTTACTTTGACACATAATGTTATCAGTTTTCAGTAATGACTAAATCTCTCTTACTTAAGTACTATTTCTTTTCTTTTCCAGACTTGCGAATTCATGCAAAGAAGAGAGAATTAGGAGAGAAGATGCTTATACATTGTTCAGGTCTACCATTAGCCATCAGTGTGCTCGCTGGTCTTCTTAGTAGACGAGAGACGGTTGATGAGTGGAACACAGTACTTGGAAATGTTATTGTATACATAATGAGAGGCACAAATGTCCTTGAAAGAGAAAAGACAAGTCAGGAGTGTGGTGTTTCAGGTGTCTTGGCATTGAGTTATGATGACTTACCATCTCACTTGAAACACTGCTTTCTGTATTTAGCCCAATATCGAGGATCATGAGATACAGGTAACAAGATTGACTCAATTATGGATTGCACAAGGGTTTATACCTTCAACATCAGAAATACATGGTTCAATTGAATTAATGGAAGATGTATCATATGGTTTCCTAACTGAACTGGTGCAAAGATCTATGGTTCAAGTTGGAAAATATTGTTTTAGGGGGAAGGTGAAAAGTTGCCGTCTCCATGATCTGATGCGGGACTTGTGCTTGCAAAAGGCAAAAGAGGAGAACTTTCTTGGTATTGTTAAATTTTCTGTGGGTCCGGTATCTTATGCAACACTGATTGGTAAGGTTCGAAGACTTGCCCTCTATTTGGAAAAAAATAAATAGGAGTTCAGTAGTGAGAATGGAAGAGATTGCCACATTAGGTCTCTATTATACTTTGCCCCAGAAAAGTTCTACCAAAAGTGGAACAAAAGAATAATACGATCAGTATTCAATGACTTCAATTTGATTGAGTCTTGAAGTTTGAAAATATATGTAGGGAGTTTGAGTTGCCAAAGACGATTGGGAATCTAGTCCACCTGAGGTTTCTGAGTCTGAAGAAAAGTAGATTTCGTGGGTTGCCATCATCTGTATCTAATCTGGTACTTTTGCAAACTCTAGATCTGCGGGGTAGATTTTTAGAAGATGGTTCTTGTTTTGAGATTGAGTTGTGGGAGAGGGATACCAAAATCAGAAATGTGTTTTGGAATATGGAGCAACTGAGGCATTTGTATTTACCAGAATTGCAGAGTGTCAGTGGAAAACTGTCATTTGCAAGGTTGTTCAATTTGCAGACGTTGGTCAATGTTTCAATTGAGAAATGCAATCTGAATGATCTTGTTCACTTAAGGAATCTGAAGAAACTACGCATAAGGCCGTTACGGTCTCGGCGAACAAAATTGAAGGATGACCAGATTAAAATACTGGTGAAGCTGCCCAACTTGAGGGTGCTTTACCTCAATCGGCTTTCTTTCGAATCAGAAACAATGGTTTTCTCCCAAGGAGGCTTTCCTCATCTGGAATTTCTTACCCTTAGATGGTTGGATGATTTGAAGGAGTGGAGGGTGGAGAAAGAAGCCATGCCTAGTCTTCAGAGATTGCGCATTGTATGGTGCCGAGAATTGCGGGCAGTTCCAGATGGGCTTCAAGAGATTACTACTCTCAAGGAATTAACAATTGACGAGATGCCCAGTAGATTCTGCAGTAGGGTTGGGGAAGGAGGAGAGGATTTCTACAAAATCAAACATGTGCCTTCTCTTATAATCACAAAGATTCTGCAGTAGGGTTGGGATTCCCGCTTTATCATACCTTAAATTATTGTGTGATCAAATTAAAGATTTTATGTACTAATCACTTGTCTCAAACTTTTATTAATAAATTCCTGCTGATGTGTCTTGATTATGACCAGCTCCTCGTCCTGATGAGGAAACAGAGGAAATACGAGAATAGTTGAATCCATAAGCTGTTGGTTTATCGATATTTGGGCTAGCCCGTTCTTTGGGCTTTATCCTATCTCCCTTCCACCTGATTCAGAGAACCAAAGACCATCTGTTAGTGTATAGAAGAGTCAAGGAACTTGAGGTTGTAGGCTACTGTGATTCAGATTTTGCTAGCTAGTCACTTTCCTTCCTCCAAAAAGTCTACCTCAGGTTATGTTTTTACACTTGCAGGAGGAGCCATTGCTTGGAGAAGTGTCAAGCAAACCTTGATTGCCACTTCAACAATGCAGGCTGAGTTTATAGCTATTTATGAGGCTGTTTGTGAAGGACTTCGGTTGAAAAATTTTCTTGTTCAAACCAAGGCAATTGACAGCATTGTTTTAAAACCTTTGAAATTTTACTGTGACAATTCAGCTGCAGTGTTCTTTACCAGGAACAATAAGAGGTCTACTAATTCCAAGCACATAGACCTTAAGTATTACAGTGTGAGAGAAAGAGTCAAGCATAGGGAAATTGAAGTTTTGAAGATTGGTACTGATTTTCAGTTGGCTGATCCCTTTACAAAGGACATGACAGTAGCTACTTTCAAGCAACATGCTACTGAAATAGGCATTTTGCCAAACTTGGATGCTTGAGATCAGTGGGAGTGCTTTGTTTTTGAATAAGATAGTTAGTTTTCTGGAATTTTCTCATTGTATTGAATTTTAAGTATGATTGAGAATTTTGGAATTGAATGAAATTGAATTTTCAGTTTTGAGTTGCAGCTTTACAGATTGTTTTACATATTGAGATTCATATTTTGATTGATTGAATATGATATGACTGCTGTAGCTTTTGCTTTGATATGTTGCTGCAATATATACCTGTTTTATAATGCTTACAGGTTGTTAAAGTGAGTACATGAAGGAAAAATTTTCAGACTTAAAATTATGTATTCGGGTTCATACATACAGAACCCAAAAAAGAGGACCATCTTGCATTAATGTTAAATCTTCAGAATGATCAGGTAACTTTTGCAAGTTCTGATATCTTCAGTGATTCATGTGGGGTGTGAAAATGATACAAGTAGTTCTGCAACTGCTGTGCCTTCATTAACACAGCTTGTTTGTTAATTCTGTATCATTCTAACATTTTGACAGATCATGTTATTAGCCTATTAATTGTTGTTTATCTCAATGCGCAATAAAGAATTGTTGTTACACCTAAATCCATATGACTTCATGTTATAGAAACTATTTCCAGTCCAAGTGGGAGAATGTTAGAGTGGATTGAACATAGTTTTGTTAAGCACAACAACTGTTGTATTAAAGTAGGACATTCAACAAGAGATAAACAATTTAATTTAAACTTGGTAATATGTATCTAAGCATTCTGATTAGATAAATACAAGAGGTTAATGTTGTTATCTTATATATCTAGATAACAGAAGATATGCATATGCAGTGGAGTTGGATTGAAACTCTAACTCCTTGATGGGACTGAGCTTAGAGTGATCTACTTCTCTGTATAAATAGGAGTCCCTGGGTACACTCAATACACGCTGAAAATACAGTAGTAATACCATCTAGCTTTTCACATATTGAGTGCTTCACAGAAGGCTTTTGTTGAGTTCCTCATTTCAGCTCCTGCCATCATTTTCCAGCTGCACTCTTCTCATTTCAAGATGGCTCTCCAAGCAACTGAGAAAGGTTGGTTTTCCAAGTCACTTTATCATGCTTATATCAATGTGTATTCTGGTGTGTGCTCATTGATATGTATATGACATGTTTGTATGTGTTTGTGATATCAAATGATTGATTGTTTATTTTGTGGCAACATGCAAGTGATGGCGTTTAGAGTTGCGTTTTCAATTTGCTACATTGATTCTTATGTACAAGATATTATTTATGTTCAAACTTATTTGTTTAGATTGTCAGGATCTGTAGTAGGTTCATCTTGCAGTTTCAGAGCAAATCTGTTGTTGAATAGATTGACACTATCTCGTTGGTTGTAGATGTATTTGTTAATTAATTTGCAAAAAAAAAAAAAATTTAAATGCCATAACTCTTTCACATAGAAATCAGTGTGAGTTATCTTCCACATAGAACTGAATGTGAGTTAGGGTTTAGGGCTTCCACACAGAAATTAGTCTGAGTTAATTATAATTTTCTACTCACACGGATTGAACTAAAATTAATTATGGATAAATAGTGTGGCCCATGATAAAGATTCAGACTGACTTCTAAAATTGTGTGAGATGAGCATTAGCCCCCATTCCCACTATGTTTTCTTCCGTGGCAGCTGCTGTGACTTGATAGCTCTTCTCCTGTCCGACTTTCCTCACCGCTTCCCACTCAGCCAAGTTCTTCTCTTTTAGGTTTTGGTTTAGAGGGTGTTATGTAATTTCTGGTTAGTTGACTTTTCATACTGGAATTGAAAGTTTTCGGACTTTTTCTCATTCTAGAAAAGAAGAAAAACATGTTTCTTCTACGCATATCGTCGTTGATCATGTAAAATGGTTTTCATTGGTAATAGAGGTGGCAAACGGGCCACAAAGCACGAGCACGGCACGGGCCCGGCACGCTTAAAAGCGGCCCGGCACGGCCCAAGCCCGTTAGTGGCCCGGCACGACCCGAGCACGTTAGAATAACGGGTCGGGCTGGGCCTAAGAATATTGGCCCATTGGCCCGGCCCGGCCCGAGCCCGTAATGGGCCCGGCACGGCCCGAGCACGACATATTGTGGGCCGGCCCGTTACAAACACAAAATTTCATTTTTTTAAAAAAATATATTAAAAAACTATAATGATGAGATTTGAATATGAGACCTTTTTATTTAAAATCTCATGACAATTCCACCAATACTTTATTTTATATTGTCAAAATAATGAAACAAAACATTATATCCTTGTTTTGACATAAGTATTTTTTCTAATATTTATTGATAAAGACTAATCTCATAATAATACAACTATAGAATGAAGAAAAGAATAATAGATACTAAATCTTCATTATATTAATAAAGATTAATCTCACAATAATATACTAAAAACAATATATTTTGAGTTTTTTTTCTTCTTTCTTTCTTATAGTGAAATATAAAATGATTAGAAATCTAATCTTAAAAAGATAAGAATAAGAAAAACGTTGTAGAACTTAATTTATTTTAATTTTCTAAATAGTTAAATAAAATTAATTTCTATTTGTTCAAATTAAGATTCTAAAATTGTGTTTTATAGTGAGTAGGCACGAGCACGGCCCGTTATTGACCCGGCACGAGCACGGCCCGGTAAGATATGGGCTCGGGCCATGGGCCGGGCCGGGCTTAATGTTTAAGTAAATGGGCCGGCACGAGCCCGGCACGATAATAAATGGGCCGGCCCAAGCACGGCACGAAGCACGACTAGGCCCGCTTAAAATGGCCCGGGCCGGCCTGTTTGCCACCTCTAATTGGTAAGGAGAAGCAACTTTTGGTGTCAACATGTTTGCGACAATTTTTAAGGTGCATTTTGTAAATTATCAGCAAAGATGGTTCTGACAGAAAAAGAAATTACGAGGCTCAATAGGGTTCGAAAGACAGTGATGCAAATGCTGAAAGATCGGGACTATCTAATTGTGGATCATGATCTCAACATAACAATGTCGCAGTTTAAAAACAAACATGGAGAGAACATGAAAAGGGAGGACCTTACTATCAATAGAAGGAAGAGAGGTGACGAGTCTGATCAGGTATTTGATTTGGTATTTAGTTTTGTTGAAGTAGTATTGTTTGGGGTTCTAACTGATGGTTGCTGTGTACCAGATTTATGTGTTTTTCCCTGACGAACCAAAAGTTGGGGACATGACAATGAAGAGTTACATCACACGCATGAATCAAGAGAGTGTGATTAGAGCAATCTTAGTTGCTCAACAAAATCTGACTCCTTTCAAAGTACCACTTCGAGATTTGAAAGAGTGGTGGGTGGAGAAAGAAGCCATGCCTAGTCTTCAGAGATTGCGCATTGAATATTGCAAAGAATTGCGGGCAGTTCCAGATGGGCTTCAGGATATTACACTACTAGAATTATAGCCCCAGACATCGGTCAAAAACCGATGAGAAAAAAAAATCCAACCGATGTCTTTGTGGGTGATGAGAAAGATCCGGAAAATGCAGACATCGGTTTTTAGCCGATGTCTAATATTCGGGTAGACATCGGTTCCTTATAATAAACCGATGTAAAGAAGTTTAAATGATAACAAACTTGCATGCTTTACTATTGTTAAACCCACATTTTATTGTATTTAAAGCTTAAAGAAATATAGATTATATAACACAAGTTTGAGTTTTAACATCGTTATTGATTTAAGAACCGATGAGTAATACTGTTGTAGACATCGTTTCTGACAATGAACCGATGTGTGGATATGTTAGTAACATCAGTGTTCATTTCCGAACTGATGTCTGGAACTCGGTAGTATATCGTTTCTGATAATGAACCGATGTCTGGATGTTTTAGTAACATCGGTTTTCATTTCGGAACTGATGTCAAGCACTCGGTAGTATATCGTTTCTGATAATGAACCGATGTCTGGATGTTTTAGTAACATCGGTTTTCATTTCGGAACTGATGTCTGGCACTCGGTAATATATCGTTTTTAACAATGAACCGATGTCTGGATATATTAGT